>JAUCMU010000046.1:6695285-6713607 GCA_032275025.1 Enteromius treurensis | reverse complement strand
GTACAGGTACAACTTTTACACAGTGGAAAACCAAACAGAGCCGAGTCGAGGCGAGCTGGTACTGTGTAGTGGAAAAGCGCCATTAGTGCTTCCAAAAAAAAAGTTTTTGTTTACACAATATTTGTGTGTTTGATGTGTATATTTAATATTTGTGTGTGTGTGTATATATATATATATATATATATATATATTTATATAAACAAACATATGCATGTGATAACACTTTATGAAGCCTGTTTTTACAAATGCAATATATGGAAATTAAGGCATTATAATGACTGCATAATGCATTACAAATAACTTCATAATATGTTGTATCATCTCATGAATATTTATAAGAACTGTTCTTATATGTTATATTATTTACTTACTTATAAAGTATTAAATCCTCAAATAACACGATGTTGTAAGGTACTGTGTAGATCTTAAAATAAAAAATGTCAAGATATAATATAGTCCATTATGAATGAAGTAAATTTAGTATGATGTTCATTGTGTGTTATAAATAATCATATTTTTAAAAGCTATAATCACAAATATGTAAATATTCTAATGTATAATAATTGGTTTCATGATTATTAATGAAATGTTATAACTAGGGCTGTCAACGCGTTAACGCATGCGATTAATCTAAAATATTTAGCGTAAAGTAATCGTTTGATAAGATTTTACTTTTGCAATTTCTAGCTGTCATCGCAGAGCCAAAGGTTATCTGTGGGATAAGGGAACAGCGAGTGTTGCCAGGGTCACGGTTTTCCGCACAGTTTGGCTGTTTTGAAAATGGATTTGCCGGATGCTGTGAATGGGTCGTGTTTTTTGGGTTACTTTTATAATATACCACAGCCACCCAAAGTGTATAGAGACAAATAAAAATTAAACTAGATATTACACTTGGAATGTATACTTGGCAGCTTAAAAATGGACAGGAGGTGGTCATAATATCACAAAAAACATGAGTTTCAGCCAGTTTACATATTAAGTAACAACATGACAACAGCCACTATATATTATAATAAACACACATAAAATGTGTAATGTACATATGAAATGCTAATTTGTACAGCAATACAAAAGGCAATAAAAAGCATATTTTAACAACAGTAAAATGATCGAATTCCACATGTGATCGCAAAAGGAAGTTATTACAAACACTCAATGTTGTTTTAAAGTGAGTTTGAGTAAAAGTGTAATATTAATCTCATAACTTGTCTTATGTAGCATTGTCACTTATGTTAGCTCTGATGCAGGTGCAAAACAGGTGCAGTTCTTCACAGTGCATTTTGTCACAATACTTCATGTAAGGTCACAAGAAAATGTTTTGTTGTATTTATTTAGAAATACTTTTGATAATAGTTAGGTAAATGTTTCCTGTGATTGAAGCGATGTGGTTTGGTAAATGTTTTATTGCCAGTACAACAGCTGATAATGGCTGAATAAAGACAGAAGAATAATGATAAAAGAATAATAAGAATTATGTGTCATACCTGAAAAGTTACGTTCCCTTAAACTAGTTTGTCAGGTATTTCTTTACTTCAACACATTTACAGGTAAATCCTATTATAAAAAAAATAATTTTAATGAATTCAAAATCATTCATTATAATGCCTCAAGAATACCCATGTACTTTATTATAAATACAGGCTTTATAGAAATTGCTACCAATATATTTATATAGAATATAAAATCTAAGAATATAAATATATAAATGTATATACACATTTCTAAATATATACTGTATTTGTCTTTTTAATAAATATAGGCAGTGGGCATAGATATATTATGTAAATAAAAACGTTTATTTTGAATGGGAATAATTGCAATTTGACAGTGCTAAATACATTATAATATATTGTAATATGATAGTTAGGGCCACATTTACTATCAGTGTAACACAGTCCTGGGTTATGTGCTGTCTGTGTTTTTGTTTTGATTCTGTTCCACACGTGTTTTGCCATATTTGTAACCCCGCCCTTCTCATTAGTGATTCACTCCCTGCCAGCCGTTTTTTGCCAGGTGTTTTGTATTGTGTCTTGACGTTATGTAGTTATGTTGAAGTGTATGTCTGCATTGATTTCTGCGTTTTCGTCAGCGTCCATGTTTACTTGAACTTCTGTCTACGTGACTCCTTGCCCGCTGAGAAGCGAGGTTGCGACTACACTGTTCGTGACAATCAGCTTGCAAACCCTCATTTGGAGTGAATATTAGGTCTGAAAAGGCTTGGACAGTTATTTTTGTGACTGACTTTATCGAATATGTATTTGTAAGGGTTTCTCTTATGTTTAGTAAATTTATGGGAGGAGAGTACTTAAATAAATCATGCAACACCACAGATTTGCGCTCTGATATTTGGAATTTGCCATTTGCTATTATTTAATTCTCAAAAGAAAGTAGGCAGCAATTTGCTGCTCTTGGTAGATTGTGCAGGTCATTATGGAAATCAGATGTTGTTCTGTGTTCTTTTATGTGCAGCTTGTCAGTAAATCACCCAAAAACTTGCCCTATTTATTAAATCTGGCCCCTTAAGTGTAAAAAATGTACAATTTAATATTTATGGTTTTTTTTTATTATTAGAACAATTCAATTATTATTATAAAGCATTAGGTTAAAATTACATTTAAATAAAAATAAATAAAAATAAACAATAAACATATAAAAGTTTTTTATAAAACAAATTATAAATTGAAAAATATAAATGTATAATAAAATAATAAAAACAACAGAGATTCATATTTTTTGTGTGTTGAGGCTAACCAAAACATTCACAGGGCGTGCAAAAAAAAAAAAAAAAAAAAAAAAAAAAAAAAAAAAAATCCTTGTTGAGCCCTGCTGCATAAAAGAGGAATGTTGTTTCCAATTAGGCTGGAGTACTGAGACTGCCTGCGTCTGCTGGGAGATCGAAGCCATCTCAAACCCACGTTACTTCCATCCAGACTGTAAGTGTAAGCTGGCTCTCTATGTTCCTACTTACTAGTCAGCGGAGGAGAATGCCGAGTGGAAAAAGGTGTGCATTTGCCATCCCAAACCCTCTGCTTTTGTTAATACCCCGCAACTCTCAGACTAATTACTGCAGCATATGCGCGTCACCTGCGAGGCCCCTGCAGGCAGTCCTGAAGGCGCCTCGGAGCCCTGCCTCAGCCATTCACATGCCAGCCTCACTCTAAACCCTGCTCATCAGAAACACTACACACCTCAGCAAAGCACCACTGACAGCCATATATCACTCGCTCAAACTAAGCAAGTGTGGCTGCGAAAGGAGAGATATGAGAGAAAAAGGGAGTAAAGGCAGACTCAGAGAAAGTCTGCAAAGGAGCTGACCCTTGAAGCTGCAGATGAACTCGTTCCTGTTGATTGATGAAAGCCCTGGCCGTGATGGCATCCAAATGTGACAATTCGGGGACATTAAAGGCGCCAACTCTTCTGCTTCACCTGCTGCAGTCCAGCTGGGAACAAAGTGGTCATTATCCCACTGTATTCTGCTACGGCGCTCCCTGTGGTTCAGAATCTGCTCAATTATCTTCTCCTCCTGGGCTAAGGCTGACAGGCGTGTTGGCAGGTGTGTCCTTTCCATCCCGTTCACCTCTTCTACTGGAGGATTAGAGAGTGAGGGGGGCATCGACTAACGCTATGGCTCCAGAGCTGTTAACGGCCCTGCCCTTTCATGCCCGCTGGACAGAAGAGCGATGAAAGAGCAAATGCTCGTCTTTGGAGAACGAGCAAAAAGACCAGGCCTCAGATGTCCACAACATATAACCGTCCCGAAGAGAGGACCCCGCCTGTCAGAGCTCTATCAGTCAATATAATCAGAACAAAAATGTGGAATGTTGCATTTGTCAAATGGATGCTCTGCCTGATTACAAGTACAAGTATAAAGCTAAAAAATATCAACAATATTTAAGAACGTAAAGGGCTACTCCACCCCAAAATGAAATCTTCATGTTTAGGGGCATGGAACTAATGGAACAGACTGGTGTGTACCCTTGGTCCCATATTTTAAAGATTCTATGCCACACACTTTGAATACTTCACATACTTTTGAAAATTCAGTGTTTATTTGATCCTTATACGCACTCAGTTGTAAACATGGTAAGTTCCTTCTTCTGTGAGGGGTTTTGGTTCCATGGCATCTTTGTTTCTGAGGCTGAACGTTAGACAATGTGACACACACATCTCCCAGAAATCCTGTAGGCCTATAATTTATCCAATTCTTAAGTGTGCGTGAGGAAATGCCAGACATTGTTCAGCATCTCAGACCGAGACAAACGGAGTGATACAAAGTGAACATTTCCGCGAATTCATCAGTGCTCTCGGAAAACCTCTCGTCCCAATCAAGAACTAAGGAGAATTATTTGCAAAGGCAATCAGTAGATGCGTATTCTCATTTCCATGTACATCCTCTCAGATTCAGGCCTTTTTTGTGTGCTGTCTTTTTCTATGCATGAAAGGAATTCAGATCAGAGTGTTTGAAAACAAGACGTTAAGTAACACAGGCTTTACTATGCCACAACGGGCAGGAGAATCGTCATGGCGACTGCTTTGAGAGGATGAGGGAGAGGCAGTTAACATTGGCATATAAAACAGCTTCACATCAGAGGTGGCTAAGTTCATGTCAAACAGCGGCTTAGATTTACCGGTGAGAGAGTGAGGTAGAGATAGGCTTAAATAAGCCCTTGCTTAATTTTGGCACCATGTGTGACACTCACAGATTTTCATTCATCCTTTTCTAAAGCCTGCTATTTATTTTAGAGGCTTTGTTTCACAAAAGACATTCTCCTTAGCATTCATAGGACAAAAATGTAGATTTAATTCATTTCTGCCATTATGAAAATTTTGACAGTGGTGTGGCCACAGCAACGAGAAAAATGAAAGCCATTATTACATCCCTACTGAAAAGACCCACTCCTTTATGAAAAGACAGACTCAGTCATATTGAGGATGAGGATTGAAAAGTTTTACTTTTATAATTGCGAGCAAATAGTCCTCCAAGCCTGTTGGCCAGATTGGACTGATTTTCCATTTGTTGCAATCACGGGCAAACAAAGCGGTTATTTTACACCTGGTTTCTTACGGGCTCTTTGCCGCTTTGTTACTTAAAGCACATCAAAAGATGCTGGCATCATGTTTATCGAGCCCAGCCTCAAACATGTTGTGTGGTGCCACATTGAACAAAGGATGATGAAATGACAAGAATAAGTGAAGTGTGCTCAATCATCCTCTTTGGAAATGAACGGGAATGAGGACTACGCCTGGATGGAGCGATATATAGAGAGCACAGAAAGAGAGAGCCACATGGAGAACCTCCTGAATGGGCTTCTCGCTATCTGAATTCACAACAGATCCAGAGAAAATAAATAAATAAGTGAGATCTACATACATTGCTTTGAAAACAATGACATGATGGCAATAAATCAGCTGGAGGAGAGGCACGCAGAAAAGAGCGTGACCCTACACGCAATGGGTCAGGTGAAGTGAGGTGTGATTAATACCGAGGGTGCCGGTGTGTGATGATACAGTAAGAGTTTGACAGGGTTGCTGACACACTGATAAAGATTTGATCTATCTGATCCTGCCAACCATGTTTCTTCTCTTCTGTAGTGTAATTCATATTCAGCCACACAACCACGCTACACGTTCTGTTAAAGACAACATGGAATGGCTGTCACGACACATTTCATTTCCATATCATGACATATATTTCTGAAGAAAACTTATTCCAGTGGGAAATGATGTTGGCGTTACAAATCGTATTTGACTGTATTTGAAGCTGTGATATTACTTGTTAATATTATTGAGGGGTTGTAGGTTGGCATGAATGCATAAAAAAACAATCAGAAAAATAATAGTTCATAATAAATATTTAAGTTAATAGTGGTCCAAATATATATTCAGTGGCCTTAATTACTATGTTTTTATGTTTAAATGAGTAATTTGACATGATGCACTTATTGTATACAGACATGTTTTTACATTGTACTTATGTACATATATATATATATATATATATATATATATATACAAAATATATATATATTGTATATATATATATATATATATATATATATATAGTGGAACCTTTCCTTAAACCGTAAACCTACCCATAACCACCACCATGTATTTTTGGCTATTACTACAAATATACCACAGCGTTTTAAGACTGGTTTTGTGGTCCAGAGTCACAGATTAATTGGGCCGTGCATATTTTGCAAAGCCTTCTAGGTGACTTCCAATGATTATTTTGCAAAATAGTGTGAGGAAAAAAAGACTAAGATATAAAACAAAGGTGGAATGAATGCAATACACAAATACACAAATAAGACTGTTTGCTGTGGCATCACTGTAGCTTTCTGTTCTAGCAAGGAATCTTGCCCACTATGTCAGCCTCCTACCTCAACCTCTGCTGAAAACCCCACTTACTGCTTGAACAGCTTGTTGCTAGGCTACACCAGAGAGGGTAAAAAAGACCGTTATCAGAGAGAAGAGAAATCTCCTGAACAGTGAGAGTAGCACACCCAGGAAAATAAGATGGTAAACAGAGTATGTGCATCAACTGCAAAAGTGAACCACATAAAACACACAAGGTGTGACAAGATGCAAATGAGAGGATCTTCTGAGGAGGAACACAGTCGCTTTGCTCTGCCATCATGAGCTGCTCTCTGCGCTAGACTAGACGTCTTTATTTCAGAAACAACAATGTGACTTAATTCTCGTGCATTTATACCAGGGGTGCGGAATGCTGTTTTCAACACAAACAAGAATCGTGGCATTAGCAGAAACACATATTCGCAACAGGTCAGGACACCAATTCAACAATCAGATTAAAGAATGGATGAGCATGCTTGACATTTCACAAACAAGGCATTTCCTGTCCATTCCGATAATGAAAGAGAGGACATGAAGCATTAAGATGACTAACCCTCTTCACCGTTCCGCAACAACATAAAAGCCAAATCAAAAAACGCTCCCTGTCACATCTAGAGAACACAAAGATAAGAAGCACTACATTTAAAACCAATTTGTTTCATGAGACAGAGCCCCCTGGGTTCACCTTGCGTTGTCTCTTCATGACCAAAAACCCTTTTGTAGGATCAAAAACTGCTTTGGATTATTGGAAAGCATACAGTGATTCAGTTATACATCACTGCCAGGCTGATATAACTGTACAAGGTTAACATTGGCCTTGTGACATGGTATTTAGAAATGCAGTGAACTGTACAAAAGCTCAATTATAGCTCTGCTACACAGTCAAGCCTGACCACGTTCTGTAGGCACCTCCAAATTATGCGCATGCAAAAGAATAGCCCTAACCTTTAGATCTTCTACCGCTTGTTTTTGGTTTAACCTTTTCCATATGGAAAGTTGCTGATATATGTAAACAAACGACTCGAACGGTTTGCGGGGTGGCCGTGGGTGCAGAAAAGTGACAATTTTGAGGTGTGAGCCACAACACTATGGCTAATTAAATCATTAGAGGGTGTTTCACGAGGCACAGGTGACATAATTACACAGTATCACGAAAAGCCTTTATACTAAATCTAACACATTTACACAAGCATCTGCCACTGCAAACCGAGAGCGAGGATAAAGGGCTTAATGAATTGAGAAAGCACTTTTGTGGTATATTGTAAAACACAATAAAGCCCGTGAGCTATGCAAATGGTCCCCTGTTCTGTGATTTGCGAGCGGAGTTGGCGCACCAAGGTGGAGTACAATGCCATCTGCGTCATGTAAAGAAAAAGCTCTCCGTTCATATCTCAGAAATCAAAAACAGTCGTTTGGACGTCATTTAAATTCATGAAAAATGATTGCGGGTGGATTACGAGTGTCTGTTGGGAGCTGTGTGAGGGCTGGGGAAGGTGAGAAGACAAAAATGCCAACATGGACTCGAGAAGGGTCATGCAGGAGAGGTGGAAGTGAGACGTGGCCTGGAATTACACGGCGAGTGCTCTGATTAAAACTCCCGGAGGAGGGCCGTGGCGAATGGGTGGGTCGTCACGGGTGAATGGCGATAGGGATAAAGGACGGACAGACAGACAGACAGACAGACACATATTCAGCAAATCCACATTGGTCTCATTCCCGCATCCCGTGCATTTCGCCGTTACGTGCCGTACTGTACTCAGCTGGCATGCAGAGAATGCCATGCTGTGCTGGCAGAAAGAAGGAGGGAGAGGTACCAACCGTGAGCTGCGGCTTCAGTGCTGGGCGCAGTGTCTGAGCACACGAGGAGAGGAGGTGCAGTGTGGAGGAAGGAGGAGGGAAACAGGAGGAACAGCATGCATAAAAAGGAGAAATGGGGGAAAAAACAAATGGAACCGATAAGCAAGCATTTACACACAATTACAACAGTGACCAACACTTTGAAACAAGCTCACAAGAGAATGACAAGAGGACAAAATCAAATGTTCTGCACATCAAAACAAACAGGCCATCTTCACGCACAGCTAAGACTGTAATACCTGTCCTACACAGATTCCAATCCACCTTCCTCAAAAAAAAAAAACGAATAGACGAGACTGAGATTTTTTATTTTATAGTTAGAGGGATAGTTCTTCCAAAAAATAAATGAATATTCAACCTCATGTCATTTCAAACATGTATGTCTTACTTTCTTAAAAAATTAAGATATTGTTTTACAATTAAATACATAAAAATGAGATATTCAATGAGAAAAATAATATTTCCCGCTTTATATTATGTGGCCTTAACAACTATGTACTTACACTTAAATAAATAATTTAGTATAATGCACCAATACATGTTTTTGCATTATATTTATATTTAAAAAAATATAAATTACAGAATTATATCTGTACTGAATTTCTGTAATTACATTTATGATTATACAGTTGAGCCATCCCTTACACTTTAACCCACCCTTAAACCTACCCATACCACCAAAACCTGTCCCTAACCTCACCTGAATCCCACCTCAATAGCAGCAGTAGTATTTTACAATAAAATATGAACACATTAAGTACATTGTACTTATTTTCTGACATAGTAAGTACACAGTAGTTATAGTTATAGTAGTTTTCATGTTCCACAGAAAAGCATTATTTCCCTGAATTAAATATCATATTTTCCCCTTTAATCACAATGTTCTATAATATTCAAAATACATACCATTTCTAATCAATAGTTCAAAAATTACAACAGCATTTTAGTTTTTGGTGAACTATCCCTTACATTATATTGCAAAGCCAAAATTTGTACATTCTTTTGCTATGAAGCTCTATTACTAAATAATTTTTGGCACTAAGGAAGGGGAATGTGATTCTGTGGTCATATTCAAGGATCATAAAATGTTGAAACTGTGCATGCTTGAATCGCTGGTGTGTGCATAGATCATTATCAAATGGTGCCGACAATCACTGCTGCACTCTCAATCGATCACAGGACTCTCGATAAAGAATAACTACATAAAATTACCTTCATATACTTGCCTATTCTAGCTATTGAGCCAAAGGCAGAATGTGGTAGATTAAAATCGCATGGACTGACTTTTAAGTCAAATCACTATTATATATGACAAATTAATATGATGTAGAATTGTATACGAATGCCAAATCAATGCCTTTGCAACGTTTGTATGTAATTGGTCATTAAAACGCACCAGAAGGCCTCTGCCTTTTTGAAATGTTGATAACTCAGCGTAAACCTGCATTACCGCTCCAGGTAATTCCTCTGATATAACAGAGGAACTCAAGACTGCCTTTCTTGCTTTCAGCTGATGAAATGCCTCGACTGAAATATGGAAGCCAACGCATAACATGAGGAATGTGAGGCCTTATCCTGGTGCATTACCTTAGGGCAGAGAGCACTTCAAACACACCAGGAAAGCTGTGATGCAGAGGTGCTCATTACGGGAAGAAACATTTGAGATGTCAATCACTGTTAGGGCAATACAAACTTTGCCCTTAAAGCATAGCTTGGCTCGATTAGATAGGATCTAGTCCTAATCCACTTGTTGGCTTTGATGATTCAGGTTCAGTTGAGTATTCCTCAATATTTTTTCAGAGATTGATGGAAAGAAGCGGTGCAGATGATGCGCTGAATACCAAACATTTCCTGAGCAAAGGTAGATGAGCGAGGCACGCTCATTGGATCACAAGGTGGAGATCAAGAAGGTGGCTGCTTTTGGATAGAGAGCTTTTTGGATTAAACATTAGTGTGTCACTGAGCAGTAAAACACTGAAATGAATTACTGTACAAATGCTGGGTTAACGTTTTAGTTTTTAAGAGTTTACCATTTAGAAATCTATTTTTATCCAAAGCGACTTAAAGTGCACTTCTGACAAGGGGTAGGTGCCCTAAAGTAACCTGGCCTTTAAAGTTTGCCCTTTCCAGTGTTTGAACCTGGGACCTTTGGTTACAATATGAGATCTATACCATATGTGTGGGTTGCGAACCAGAACTGACTCTAAGCTAAGCTCTGCCCCCTTGGTTTGAGTCGCTAGAATTACAGTTCTGTGATTTTTAGTAAAATGGGCTAATAAGAGTGATAAACATCTTATATTGTTCTTGCAGAGGATGGAATGACGTTTAAGTTATAAAATTAGTATAGGATATTATATCACTTTGCATTTTCAACCATGAAATTGCAGAAATTAACATAAACATTTTTGTTTTTAATTATGTCTGAAAAACAGTATTAAAATAAAATGAAAACACAAAATTAGTAAACTCGCAGCACACTACTTATAGAACCACCTCTTAAAAGTACTGTTTATAAAAATTATAACATTAATTATTATTTATTCAAATTATTAAAATAATTACACTGCTAAAATTAGAATCCAGATATTATTTTGCAGTTTTAAATATAAAAATCATATTATAAACACAAAATTCAATTTTTTAAAATATTTTACATTACATTTTTATCTAAAATAAAAAAAAATATATAATTATTATATAATCCTTATCATATTTATTTTTTTAAATTAACATAAAATAAAAAAAGCCTAATTTGAAATAGAAAACATTATAATATCCCAAATTTGTTCTAAAATGATTTATTATCAGTGTTGAAAATGTTGTGCTGCTTAATATTTTTTGAAACCTATGATACTTTTTTTCTACAATTCTTTTATGAATAAAAATTTTAAAAGAACTTCTTTAAAAACATAAAAAATCTTACTGATCCCAAACTTAATCAAACTCTAATTCATGAAGTCAAAACGGACACCATTTTTGAATTCTGAAGTGTGCTGAATGTATTTTGAGGAGGTTTGTAAAAGGCTCTCAGGCTATAGTTATGCTATAAAAGCTGAGTTCATATGTCCAAGAACTAGAGAGCCCAGAGAGCACGCTTTACTTGCGATCCCTGCTGTTAGGCCTTTAGGTAAAGAACCTTTAGACCAGGGGTGGGCAAACACACACCTGCCTGTAAATTTATAGTAATCTTGAAGACATTGATTAGCTTCTTCAGGTGTGTTTGATTAGGGTTGGAGCTAAACTCTGCAGGACACCGGCCCTCCAGGACAGACGTTGCCCAGGCCTGCTATAGATACACTGCAGTAAATGGGTGCTGTGAAAAAGGAAGTCACACAGCTGATAAAAACATCACAATAGTCCACAAGTAATTCCAGTCCTTCTTGTGAACCGAGAAGTTGCATGTTTGTTAGAAACAAATCCATCATTAACATGTTTTTAACTTTTAAGGACTGCTAGTTGTATACTAATAGTATTGCTTTCTTCAGTGAAAAAGTCACCTAAACTGGTTGTCACAAGCTTCACTAGAGTTACCCGCGGAAGCCTCCAGAGGGTACTTCAGCCCAGATTATGTTCTTCATTTGTCTGTCTCTCCGTTCTATGTTCAGGACTCTTATTATGAACATTTGTCTCCTCCCAGCTTGTTGGTTGTCTTGGTTGCCAATTAGTTCCCCCGCCCCCTCGTCTTGTATTGACTTGTATTTAAGGACTTGTTTGTGGTTCACTTGTCGCTGATCATTGTTGTGGATGTACCCTGTGTCTCCCCCTCTGTAAGCCCTCTGTGTTTCTTGTATCTCCCCGTTGGATTTATCGTTCTCGACGTTGCCTGCTCCCGGACTCTCACTCTAGCCACGCCCCTAGGATTACGTTTGCCAATCGCCTGAACTTTGCTATGCTTGTCGATTATTCTATGTCTTTGTCTTTGATGTTCCCGTTCGCCGTGTTACAACCCTGCCTGATTCTATTCTGTGTATGTCTTTTAATAAAGTAGTTACATTTGGATCCGCACGCCTCCGCTCTCCTTTGTTACACTGGTGTTGTGTGGATTACCGTGATGGTTTTATCTGACGGCACCATTTCACTGCAGAGGATCCAATGCATGTATGTAATGTTACATTTCTGTTCTCATAAAGAAACAAACTCATTTTGGACGGCCTTGGAAATTTCAATGGAATGCAGCAAAGGCGATGCAAAAAGCTAGACCTCCAGAAACAGCACTGTGTTCTGCTAAAGTTTAATGTCATCCTATTCCCCTCAGGACCCACCAGAACTATCACGTCCACTCCGGCCTGCATGAGCAGGTCCAGCCGGTACTTGTCGTCCTCTCGGGTGCCGATGGCAGCACCACACAGCAGCTGTTTGCGAGAGTCTTTGGAGGCTAAAGGATAGTCTCTGTTCTTCTTTAAATCGGTTCGTGCTATTATAGCTACAAGCTCATCACTGTCATTCACTATAGGCAGTTTTCCTGAGAGAGAAAAACAGGAATGTGATCAGCGAGTGTGTGCTAAACATCACAACACAAACAGGACTGAAGTTGAGCCTCATACCTTTTTTACTGCGCTGTAAGATGTCATTTGCCTCTTTTAACGTTACACCTGCTGGAGCGACCACTAAATCATCTCGTTTTGTCATTGCCTGGAGAATTTAAGAAAATCGTTGATGCATATTAGTAGCATTAGTGACTATTACAAGTGTTCATTTTCTTTAAAAAAGCTACTGGTTTTACTTTGAATAATTCATCAGTGAACAATGCTTTTTTGACATTCAAAAATAATAACATTGTATAAATGTTTGGGGTCAAAGAAACCCCATATGCTCACCGAGGCTACATTTAATTTATCACAACTACACTAAAAACAGTAATATTATCAAATATTATTGTACTGAAGATTTAGTTTCAGTCAAAATGGCACTTTAAGAAAGTTAAATGACCACTTAGATTATGAAACATCACTTGAATTAGAAGTAAACCTATTACAAAAGACTAACAAACACAAACCTCATCCAGTGGCCTGTCGTAGTCTTTCTCTGACAGGAAGTCGATGTCTCGTGATGTAATGATACCCACCAGCTTGCTGCCCATCTTGCCTGTTTCTGTAACTGGGATGCCGGAGAAACCGTGCCGTACCTTTGCTTCGAACACATCGCCAACCGTGTGCCGTGGACTCATCACTACAGGGTCCGTAATGAAGCCCTGCTCAAATTTCTGCCAGTATGACAGAAACACAAAACACCTTAATTATACAGACAATTCTCATTATATCTGGAACCTATATCAAGAATCTACAGTTCATCAAACTTTATAAAATCTTTATCTCTTAAAATTCATGTGACTGACCTTGACTTTCCGGACCTCATTGGCCTGGAACTCAGGTGTGCAGTTGTGATGAATAATTCCTATTCCACCCATGAGCTTTGGGAAAGACCAGTGGATGAAATGGAAAAGCAATTACTATTCAGTACAAGTGATAATTTATAATGTTTCTCTGATTGTTACTTACAGCCATAGCAATGGCCATGGAGGACTCTGTGACTGTGTCCATGGGAGAGGAAATGAGTGGTGTCTTCAGGGTTATCTTGCGGGTCAGGGCAGATGTTAAATCCTATGACAACACATGACCGTTACAAAAAAAATCATTGGATGGATTAGACATGTTCAACTAAGCAAAGCTAATTTATAGCCTAAGCGCAAGTAAAAATGACATGCTTAAATAAAATAATACAGGTTTAGAACAGCAAAAGGGTAGGAAAATAATAAAACAAAAATGTAGTTTTTACGGTAGTAGTACGATACAGTGTTGTTTTTGTTCAAGTAAAACTAATAATTTGACAAAAATTATATAAAAAAGTGACCCTGGGCCACAAAGCCAGTGTAAAGTTGCAGGGTAGACATGCAGCTACAAAGATACTTATAGTAAGTAAAATGACTAAAGTGACAATCAAAATAAAGTGTAACCAATATTCTATTTTAAATCTATTTATAATTCTTTTGATTTAAAAATGTAACTGTAAAATACAGCTAAATAGAAATATTAAAATATAAAACAAGCCAACAAAATCACATAACAAAAAAAATTAAAAAAATTAGTGCGGCCAAATGATTATATATATATATATATATATATATATATTCATAAATATTAATTAATATTATATATAAATATTTTATTTAGAATTAAAACAATTTTTTTTTAATATATACATGCATGTATGTATTTATATATACATAAAACATTCATAAACACTTATTATGTAAACTAAAACTTTTAATTTGGAAGCAATTAATCACTTGACAGCACTATAATAAATACTATAATAACAAATAAACACTCAGACACTGTTACAGCTTATTTTTCTTCTTTCTTTCTAACACCTGTGTCCCATCATTATCTACAGCTCAGCGTAATCTCAGAAGTGCTCACAGAAAACACAAACAGCATTTACATCAGCAGGAAGCTAACCTACCTGCCCTGCTAGAATTTTTTATTTTTTTAACAGACTCATAGATTTTCAACAAACTAAGTTGAAATAGTATCTATTAAGTACAACAGATTCCCTGTTTAACTAAATAATTGGTTTATAATCTATCACAGGAAAGAGAATTTCCTCCATCTTTAATTAAAAATGTGTTTAAAGTTGTGGTTCCAGGGGAACTGATATTTGTGTCATCCTGGTCTCTCTCTGTCTCTCTCACGCACACACCTGAGCTTCACTGCTTGTGACAACATGCCCTGAACACCAGGGACTGTGTGGATGCTAACACAGCCATGTTCCCCTCTCATCCACACAAACACAGTCCTTTGCAGATCTTCCACCTCACTAAGAGTTTAAGAGCTCATTTTCCATCAGCTTAGCATCAGAGTTGATTGACATGATCAGAAATTATCCTCTGCACTAAAACTGCTTTTGAGGTCTGTTCCACCCATTTGTTGATAACCTTTCTGATAAATGTCGGTACTCACCACTTCATCAGATGTGAAGTCAATGAAGCCAGGCAGTATGAGGAAATCACTGAATGAGGAAGGACAGATGGCAGAGTTAGGCAACAATGACCTTTAGATCAACAATTTATGAAACAGAACATTATCAAAATTACAAACTGCTTAAACACTCAAATCAGTGTCAAAAACAGAACAAGCATTTGATTCAGAACTCCAGGTATTAGTATGGCTAGTTTACATGCAAACATGACAGCAATGTATGCGACACTACATCAGAATATAAGAATGATTTCTGAAGGGTCGTGTGACACAGAAGACTCGAGGAATGAAGCTGAAAATTCAGCTTTGAATCACAGAAATAAATTACATTTTTAAAACATATTAAAACAGTAAGCATTTATTTTATATTTTAATAGTATTTCACAATAATTCAAAATTTGATCAAATAAATACAGCCTTGGTAACAAGCCACAAATGATAAACTCGTACGCGTACAGTAAGTCTCTAGGTCTTGTCAAGAGGAGTTATATAATCTACTTAAGATGTGGCATACTGAGACGTCCTGTTAATGTTCTTAACCGTGTCACCAATGTCACACGCACAAACACGTAGCCTCTTTCTAACGCAGTGGTACTATGCTACAAAAGTGAAAATTTAGTGTCTCCTTGCAGAGTAAAAGTATCAAATAATCTGACCCGAACTTAAAGTGGTACTCAAAACTTGATATACAAAAGCATGTTATCAGTGTTGTTAGGATCTAACTTCACTTAAAAGCACTTTTATTGTTTCAGGGCTACAAATAGAAGGTGTTAAACGATATCCCTCACTTTAAAGCATGATAATGTTTTGATACAGGAAAAATGGGACCGGATTTGTCTGCCTCCGGAGGATGTGTGAGAAGCCACTGTTCAGTGTCCCGCCCCATGTGGCCTAACGCTCATAAAACCTCCATTAGACCAGATTAAACACATGCCAGCATGACAAAAATAGATCCAGAGACCACTGCTCTGCTAACAAGTTTTCATAAAGCTGGGAAAAGCATAAACACAAACACAAGCTCATTTAATGCACTGGTTTAACATATAAAACCCTGTTCTGCATTTATATTTGATACTAAAGCACATGTTAAGCAAGCGGGGACAAAAGGGACCACGCATGCACTCTGGTTTTGCATTGTCCCATAAACACAGGTTGCATGTGTTGGGACCGAGCACTTGAGCTCCCCGTTGCTATGGAGATGCGCAGAGGGTTGCCATGGAGCTGAGAGCCATCTCACTGACAGATGTCCAGAAAGATGCCTACCTAGACTGGATGTGTGTGCGCCAGGGTGAAACTACACATGATAGCACCTGCGCTGTACATACTGTATTAGCAACTGCTAACAAAGCATGGCATCTAGAAAAGGTTTCTGTGCACATGATGCTCGACTTACTTGTATGTGAGACCATCACCGATGGCGAAGAGCTGCTGGGCAGTGAGTCCATCCTCTGGAACGTACCCAGTTCCACCGCTGATAAGGTAATCTGCCATGCTACAAACATACAAAAGAGAGTTTGTAACATGAAATTTGGTTTCAGCTTCAACCGTCCACAGACAAAACACACTGTATTACAGTGCATACAAACAATGTTGTACCTATAAACTCATGTAACAACTTTAAAAAACCTTTACAGAGAGTGATTGACTTGGTTATGCGTGTTATGCGTGTGTTGGCACAAAAACAACAGTTTCCTGGAGTTTAACACACACACACACGCACACATTCTCGTTGGATAAAGGCGTCTGCTGAATACATAGAAGTAAACACAGGAACAACGCCTGCTGATAGTTAGGCGAGATAAATGTCAAAAACAACACAAATAAATTAAAAAACGTGTAAATAACTTGCTGCTCATTCTTATATGTTTATAAGCGCTTTAAATAGAAAAACAAAGAGGAATCAACTTACAGTTTCGAGTTACTTTCTTTTTCGGAACAGTGTTATGAACACACTTCCTTCTGCTGAATATTCACCCTCATATACAGTATATCACATGATGACGGATGTATAAAAGTGCGTTAGAGATCAATGCATGGATCAGCAGCAGTCTCTCATCCCGTACAGCAGCGTTCTGAGGAGGCTGAGGCTGCTCTAGATGAAGGGTCTCGTTGTGAGACGCGCAGCCGTGAGTCCAAAGAGCGTCTACCGTGTGAACTGTCACATGCTGCTCGCTCAGTATAACGCTTGGAAAGGGACCAGGAAAGGTTGAGCTAAACACTCCCCAAACCTGTTTTTACACGTTTTCTTTTAGTCATCAATTTTTTAAATATCTCTAGATTTACAAACGCTACTTTTATCTTGAAGCAATTTAACGCATGCAATTATAAATGTTCGTATTACCTGGGTGATATTGAAACAGGTGTCCAGAGAGAGAGAAAGCACTTACAGAAGCAAAGCTCTGTATACTCGAGGCTCATTGGACAGAACATGCTTTTATATTGAGTCTACTTTTTATAAACTGAATCATGCCTGCAAGTCGCTTATTATTTATTTATTTTTATTGTAATCTTTAGAATGCAACACGCTGAACTGGGGCAAATGCAATTACAACAAATATTATTTATATTATAAATATTTATTAAAATAACGCCGAAAACAGCTAGCCTATGGCAGGATGTCAGGAACCAAACGATTTGTCTTTCTTTCTTTCTCTTTTATTTATTTAGTTTTTGGAACCTGTTATTTGAAGCAAAACCTGTGCTATCATTTTATAATTTGGTTATATGACGCAATGTATTTTGATGACATGTAATAGTTTATTGCATTATTTAGTTTTATATAAAATGTATTAGATCTTATTTAGGTCATTTTCAGTCTTCGTATTGCATGCATATTTACTTTTAAATCAAAGAAATAACAAACAAATTGAATAAAATATTGGATAAAATAATATTTTATGTAAATGGCATGGTTTTTAATGCTGGGGTTTTTTTCTAAGCATAAAAACCTACATTCCAAGGCCCTTATCATACAAAACTTAATTCTCTGAAGGTGTTGCATTTTTGTATTTAACAACTCAGTGGACTTCAGTGGTTTGTATTATTCATTTGCAAATTGCAAAAGCATTCATTGATTAATAAAGTCCTGATTACAACATGGGATTTTGCACTTGAATTGCGATGCACATACA
>JAUCMU010000046.1:6633664-6685049 GCA_032275025.1 Enteromius treurensis | reverse complement strand
TAATCTGTTTTTTTTGTGTTAAAAAGGTTAATGCAATTTAAATTATGTGAATGCTGGTCCCAATAAGACTTTAAATAGATTATTATGAGAGCTTAAACAATTAGTAATATAAAAAAGAAAGAAGGAAAGAAAGAAAAAAGTACTCTTTATTAATTTGAGTATTAAAGCAATTATATATTTATTATGACAATGACATTTTTTTGTTATTTTAATAGCACTATTATTACCAAGATAGGCACTACCATTCAAAAGCTTGAGATCTATAAGATCTGGTGGTCACATTTTATTTTAAGGTTCAGTGTTATATATTAGCTATGACTTTTGCCTCAATAAACTCCCAGTTTCTTTAGGTATAGGGCAGAATTAGGGACGTAGAATATGGTCATGCACAATATGTGCTTTACAAATACTAATAAAGAATCACTATGTTAATAATAGGCATGCTAATAAGCAACTATATAATACTGAGAATCGATCTATAAAGTGGTAAACAATTGATTTTAGGGTCTCTTAACTAGTTGCTTATTAACATGCATATTACTAGAATATTAGCCAGTTATTAGTAGTAATTAAGCACATATTAACGCCTTATTCTACATTACCTTATTCTACACCCATAAACCTATCCAATAGCTACCTAACTTAACAACTACCTTACAAAGTTGTAGTTAATAGTGAACAAGTGTTCCCTGTTCTAAAGTGTTACCAATTTGGCGAGTCTCTTATTTTCTCCTATGCTAAATTTCTTAGATCAAAAATAAAACCAAAAAGTTATATTATAACATGTAATTACAATAAAAAAATAATGTTTTCCATTTCTCTATATTTTTTTTAAATGTAATTCATACCTGCGATGAAAAAGCTGAATTTTCAGCAGCCTTAACTCCAGTCTTCAGTCACATGACCCTTAAGAAATAATTCCAATATGCTGATTTGGTGCTTAAAAAACATTTCTTTGGATGAACAATGTTGATTCCACAATACATTTTTTTTTAAAGAATTGATTGATTGACTTATCAATTTAAATGCATACCTGCCGAATAAATGCATTCACTTTTTAAAATAAATAAATTAAAATTAAATTAAAAATCCTATTAATCCCAGAATATTAAATGTTAGTGTATATTTATTATACAAAAAAAAAAGGAAAAAAAAAAAAAACAGGAACATTACTAGGCTATCAAAACTGATTAAACAACACGCAAGCACATTTCTTCTTCATAATAATCCAAAACTACAGCAATACCCTTCTGTACACTGTCCATCTCTTTAAGATATAGAAGCAGATGTGACTGCTTTATTGCACTACTTGGAAAAGGTACTTTCAAAGATTTGTATGTTTGGCATGCCAATAAAAAAACGTAATGGATCACAGGATGTCAGCGGTAAGTTGTTACCTGTCTCAAACTACACTGATTCACATGGCAATTGCAACTAGGTGCAATTCTCTCTCCCAGACACCTTCCAGAAGTGCACAACCATGTGGATTTCTCATGCTTGTGATAAAGTATACCAGCAAACAGACCGAGTGAACCTGCTAAACTGTGTAGGATTAAAACACAATCATGCATCTGTCTGAAAGCACAGGGGTTAAAATGCTTAATATTTTGACACGCTCGATCATCCTTAATATCCTATATTGCAAAAAGGGAAAAGGAAACAGCTGACCAAGGAAACTCAGCAAGCAGGCAAGCATGGCAAATACAGGCTAATGAAGAGCTCCTTACAAGCAGCAGCACATTTGATCAATAGCCACTATAGACTACATTTGCATTAAATCATGCATGCTGAGCCTGGAAAGCTTAATTCTGTATGAACTAGCAGATACATAAATGTTTTAATAAAGAAAGGAGAAACCGAAACCCCACTTAACGCACGTTTGCTTCAAGTCAGCGGAAGGCCAACTTTATTGGCACCACTCTGTTATGAACTGTGAATGCCCAACAGATGTTTGAGATCACAGGTGTCAATAGCTCATTAAAAACTTGGCAGGCCGATTGGATCTATAACTCACCGCATTTAGAAACAGCCCGTTTTTGTACACTTTTTTTCGCCGCTATCTTTTTAAAAGGCAAACCGATGCCTCCGAGTATCAGGGCTTATTGACTTTCACAGTGCATACCTGCCATGTCATCCCAGCGTGTGTTTATCACGGCACATTATGAATCATAGCAACGGGCCGGGGACGCGCGTGTGTGTAGCAGGCTCATTAAACCCGGCCCACTGCAAAATACTGCCGGTTACACCGATTCCCCAGACACGCAAAGGCTAACGCTAGGATGAGAACTCATATTTTACTCTCTCCCTAGCTGAGCCACTTGCTAAAACGGCGCATCTCCCAAATGAGATGCGGACCAACGCATGAGTGGCTCGCAGAGGCAAGGAAGGGTATCAGGAGAGCGAGGTATGTGCGAGGAGCTGACTAGATGAGTACTTTAATCGGCATGGCATTTCCCGGCATGTCCTGGGACTCCTAACGGATAACAGTCATTCAGGAACGACTCGGAGAGGGAAAAACACACGTGAGTAATAGTGTGATTAGCAATCGGTGCTCAGGGCTGTTGATTTGCCCATCAGCAACCTTCTGTCATCTGGCAGCTTTATGTGTTTGTTCAAGGAGATTTTCGCTTGCTATAGCAAAACTAGCAAGAGCAGGGGGGCAGCTTAACCCAAATATTGCAATGTGGAGGATTCTTCGGGGCTAGGCGGCAGTTTTAGGCTTTGCTCCCTCTGGAACCAAGTATAAACACATAGAAACAAAACATTGGGATATCGTATAAAAAAGAAAAAAAAAAGAAAACTCAAGTTCTAAAACAAAAGTTGGGATACATTTCCTATCCAGTAAGAAAAAATGTGCATAAATGGGAAAGCTTTCACTGAATCAAAACCTTAACCCTCATCAAAAAAGATGTGACTTTACAATGAGACAGAATAAAGAGCCATCTCATTGCACAGAATCTCAAATGCTAGTTTTGTGATTATAAAATGCTTGAGTAAGGCCTCGTAAAAGTGCTTTGTTATAATTAACTCCCAGAATTGCTCTCCCAAGCAGCAGGCTCTGAAAATAAAATAATGTGAGTGAAGCTTGCCATTTATTGTGTGCGAAAAATAAAATTTATTACACAGTGCCTTCCCTTGCTGTGGCAAATTCTTTTTTTCCTTCATGATATTCAGCAAAAGTTAATCAGGGAGGGACAGTTTTGTTCTCTTCCACTCGGTGGATGTTTTATGTGACATTCCAACTTTAGATGGAAACATCTAGTGGTAAACGTTACACATATGTGTACTAGTTGGTACACGTACTGTAGCAAAAATCACAAAAAAAACACCAAAAATAAAAAATGTAAATTGCATGTAAAAAAATCTAATTACCTAAATACATAAAAAAGTTGGTAACACTTCAAAATAGGGGGTCAGAATAATGCATTAATTAAGCATTAATTAATGGTTAATTTGTTCACAATTAAGCATTAGTTTGCAAAAACACACTAGAAATTAATGATTAACTTAACATTTTAATCATTAATAAGTAGTGTGTTCTTAACTAATGCATTTTTCTGACCCCCTATTCTGAAGTGTTACCAAAAAGTTAAGTTACATAAAAATGAGTTCAGTACTTCAGTATTATGAGATGCCGAATTCAAGTAAATTATTCTCTGAAGAAAAAAAGATTATGATGCTATTATTCTAAATGCATGAGGACATAATAGAAAATCAGAAGGAACATTGTTTGAAGCATATGTTAGTTTGAATTTCTAATTTGAGGGGAGGTGGTACTCCTGAGGATTTTAAGAACCACTGCAGTAGAAAATAGCATGTTATGATCTGCATGCTATTTCCAGAGGTGGTAAACATATGCAGGGAAATTCCCTCCAACTGTTTAATAAGGACATCATATCAATAAATGGTAGAAGTGTCACATTTGCCTTGCTATAGTGTAAATTCAATTACAGTGCATTCCTCCACCGTAGATTGCACATTCCTCCTCTCTGTAGAATCAATGAGCAAGAGAGGTGAGCGAACAGCGTAAAATAACAATAAGTATCTGCAAATCTGACACTGGCAGCAGCACTGAAGCGATCGACTCCAATGAAAGGCTAATGAAGGGAGGGCTTAGGAGATGGCCTTCGTTAATGACTCTGGCAGACGGGATGAAATGGGTGTGGATGGGAGAGACTCCCCTGCCTTTCAACTCTTAGACATGAAAGCCCTTAAAACAGCACCCATCCAATCGGCCAGCTGAACTATGTTATGAGAGATTTATGAAATGTTTCTCAATAATTACAAACCAAATCTACAGTATGGCACCACCTACAAAAATGCAACAAGTGCCTATTCTGTAGAACAGAGGGTAATGCATGTGTGTTTATTTATGCATGTATGTATTTAATGTTGACTTGGCCAACTGTGAAAATGTATTATGGAGTAAATAATATGTTGTATTATTATTAGTGTTTTATTTACTAAATATAACTTAAAGATATTCACATCTTTAATTTTCGCAAATTTGGAAAAAAAAAAAAAAAAAAAAAAATATATATATATATATATATATATATAGTTTTTATAAATATAGCCACAGTATATTCTATATATATTCTATATGTTTCATAGAACTTGGAATTTGACTAAAACAAACAAACAATGCTGTTGTTGTTATTATTAATTAAATTACAAGTATTCTTATTTTATTATATACAGGTTACTTATATATGTTACTTATTTTTTATTATTATTCATAAGTAGCCTGTATATATTATATATATATACATATATATATATATGTAAATATTAAATATATATACATATATATAAATATATATTTCACAGTTATCCAATTATCCATGGTTATAAAACTTTGGACTTTTACATCAAAACTCTCATATAGTTCAGTAAGCAAATGTGCAAGACGGTTCAGATGCTCTAGTTTTAGCTTAGATACGAAAGCCTGCACGCCATTTGCAATGCATTCTTTCATCTTCAGACATCCAGTAGGAAGGTTTTACATTGCCAACTCTAATACGGCACATTTGCATGTCTGAATTCACAGATGACTAGATTTCTGAACGGCGGGCTGCCGGGGTCGTGTTTGACAGCAGCCAAATTTATCAGGGCAATCTGACTTTTAAATGTGTGTGTCACAAATACGATGAATTGTAAGGGAAACACTGATAGGGAGAATTGAATAAAAGTGAGCGAGCTATAAGAACGGAGCAAAGTATGGAGAAAAGTGATTTACGGCTCCATTATTATAGCACAGGATTGGACCCACCCTGACAGCAGCGTAGATTGTTTTTTTTCTTCTTTGCCTACATATGCTGAGCTCGCTGGACCGAGACTGGATCTTCTCGAGTTACATGCACTGCTAAGAAGACTGCTGTTCCTCCAGCTGTTCTTTCTCAGTTCTCTTCTTGCGTTACACATGTTGTTGGATATAAGGGACAATTAGGTGCCTCAAACAAGTCTGAGGCTTGTCACCAAATCAGGCTGTTTATCAATCTCCATGCAATGTGTTTTCAGCAAGCTGTGTTGAATCCACATTGGTTTACGTGCGAGGGTTGAGGATTTAGGCTTACACTAAAACAAATATCTGTTTATGTTTGCCATTTACACAAACACACAGGGGATCCCCTCAGAAAGAAGCGCGGGCCGATGCTTTACTTTGGCTTGTGGTTGAATGTAAATTTCCATAACCGCAAGTACATTATTCAGGGGTCCCAACTTGTTTACATTTTTCAGATCTTTCAGTGATTTGACAATATTGGTTAATAGATAACAAAACAAAACATTTTTGACCAATTCATGATACACCCAAATGTTTAAATTATGTCATCATTGACTTCATAACAAAACAGTTTTGGTTCCCATTGACTTTCGATGTAATTTCTGGGCACACAAGGGAAATCAATCTGAACTGGAACAGTTTAATTGTCAACATCCTTTAAAAAAAATGATTTTGTGTTTTATGGAAGAAAGAATGTCATACAGCTTTGGGATGACATGACTGTTCGTTTTTGGGTGCACTGTCCCTTTAAAATGAACTGACTCAAAAAGAACAGTACAAATCAGACCATAACTCACAAGTAAGTTTTACTCTACAGAAGAGCAATATTTAGCCTATTAAATGTTTTAGGTCAGAGCATAATTAGAAAAAAACGAACTTTTCCTGGCCTGGAAAACATGATTATACCACGGGAACCCTGATTCTTGACCCACCAAGTGAACAAAATCATGTTTACGTTTGGGTTCAGCATGCACTCTAAGCGCAGTTAAGGAAGTGTATTGCCGTGATCGATTTCTGCCGGGCGGCTGTGAGATACCAAAGGAAAGCCCTCTAAGCATGGAGGAATTGTTACGGAGAGGAAACGTGAGCGAGGGTGACAGGCAGAGGAGGAGTGCGCAATATTAAAGGCCAGGCCTGTGAAGGCAAAGGTAGTCTTTATTAGGTTAGAGGCGCTCTGTAAACTTGTTACAGGCCGGTGTGTTAGATCTCATTCCCCCGCAGGGGCATGCTGGGATGGGGGCCCTGGAAAATGTCTCAGGGAATGTATTTTTTCCCCATAACCAGTTTAGTGCCAGCCACCCTCCAAGTGTTCTCCATCACTTAGCTTCACAACAGTTGGGGAACAAACGCATTAGAGAAAAATTGCCTCTGCAGTACATCTGTTCTGGCTGTCTATTGAGAGCCCAGGAAGATTCGCTACCACAAACAGAGAACCTGAGATGATCTCTAATGTGTTGCACGCTTTTCTGAACATTCATAAGTAACCAATGCCAAAAGTAATGATAACATTCTTTAAATTTGAATGTAAAAAGTTGCATCATTTCAATAAATGGATAAATAAATAATTGAAATGTAATTATTTCAACAATGTCTTAAAAAATGATTGAAGTTGATTAATTAAAATTAAAAATGAATAAATAAAATTAAAATATAGATTCAAAAAAAAAAAAACGGCGTTAAATACAATAAAATACAAATAATTTATTGAGAGCAAACATTAGTGCAGGGGTGCCCAACCCTGCTCCTGTCGATCAACTGTCCTGCAAAGTTAAGCTCCAACTCTAATCAAACACACCTGAAGTATCTAACTATGTGTTTAAGATCACTTGAAAATTAAATAAAAGGTGTGTTTGATTAGAGTTGGAGCTAAACTTTGCAAGACAGTCGATCGCGAGGAGAAGGGTTGGGCACCCCTGCATTAGTGTATTGTGCTGCATGATTCATCCTCCCATAAATTTTGGATCTGAAAGGGAAATCCTGCTGCATATTCAATAGGGTCAAGTGGAAAAATAAGTATTTAAGCATTTTTAGTTCTAATTATTCACCGCGCGTCTTTAGTAAATCCTGATAGTACTATTTTAACACCAAAAGATGGTTTGCGCTGGTGCAAGCTTTCAGTAAATCTGGCCCTTAATGTTCAAATTATTTCAAATTGTGTAGGTCATAAAGTGGCTTTTCTAAATCTTTGCAGCATAAAGCATTCATTCAAGTCTTAATTTGATACAGTCCATTTACGTATCATCTTCTGCACATCATATGCTTTAAACTCTACATCTATACACCCTAGTAATGCTCAAGATGGTTTCCAACGGCAGCTGCTTTTGAAACAACTAAATGCTTGGTGATTACTAGCTGTCAAATTTCAGCTGCAATTTCTATTGCAATTTTCAATCTGGTAATCAGTTATAACATACTTGGTGTTTTACTTCTCCCTTTCATCATCTGGACACCCAGGACCACCAATGGTGCCTCCTCAAAATATTTCCATGATCCAGAATAACGGCTGGGACGATGTTGGCAAATGACGACATGGCGCTATTTGACTAAGTGCATCTAATCTGACTTAATATTTAATATTATATACGGGAGCTGAAAGTGTTAACAACCCTTATAGTGGTTACATAAGGCCATGCACGAATAGCTTCCGATACGCCATGCATTACATACGCCGCCTGTATGAAAACGTGTCCTCACAGAGACAGCTTGCTAAACGCTCATTTTGCGTTCCCTTCAACACCTCTGTAAAGAAGAGCGTTTAATTGAACAGCGCCTCGACAGAATGCAGTGCTATGCGAAGTATGCGAGAAGCGCTGTGGGTCTTGCTGAATGTGTCAGGGCCACTGTGTTTGTAATACACAGATGTCATCCTATTAATTGGAGGGAGAATAATTATAAGACTATAGAGCACCCAGATGTCACCAGCGCCTGTCTTTATGAACGCACATGTATATGTGGAATATTTTTGAGTGTCACTTGCAAAAGAGAAGAATGATGCTAGATTAAATGGTGACAGCCCCCGTTTCTGCATTAGCAATTCTAATGTCAACGGTTGAATTGTGTAGATATTAAAAAACGTCCTGATAGTGTGTGTTATATCGAACGTTGTTTTTAATAGGGGAGGGATTTGAGCTCTCGCAGCACCATACGTGGCTGTGTCACTCTCTTTTCTATTCTGTTTGTTTAACTGTCATGAATTTCTGGTGGAACGACTGCCAAGCCACTCATGGGAGAAACGTGTGAAAAGCCTGTCGCAATTACTGGCGCATTTGCACTTCGTGCTGGGGCAAGTTTTTGGAACACGCAGAACCCAGGCGAAGCCAAGTTTCCGTGGTGACCCACCGACAACATGCACTGTTCCCACACACGCACACATAAACAAAAAAAGTTGGGCTACTTTAAAGCTTATTCACAGTATCGTTTTGAACAAATGACTCGAATTTGATTTAGCAGGGTTTTGCCTCCCTTGCTACTGACATACACTGTATATCTGTTCACTTAAAGATCCTCATTGCGGCACAAATCCTTTTTTAAAATAGCTCGCAGTCCATTGTTGCGCTCTGAAAACGGAGGACAGCAATTTCACCACAGGCTTAGTGCAGCAAAAGATATCAGAAGTAAATTCCAAGAAGAAAACGGTCAGATTAGAACGTGTCCTAAAGGAAAGGAAATGTCATTGAGATCAATGTTATTGACCCATGACTCAGATGGAGTGGTGGAGTGGGTGAAAGAGGAAGAGGTCGGAGAGATAGAACAACTCGGTCACTTTGTACTTACCGCGCACATAAAGGATGTAGTCAGCGTACGTTTCGCCCACGGAGTTGGATGCCATACACCGGTAAGTGCCATTGTAGGACTTGTTGAGGTTCTCAATGAAGAGATCTGAGCCGGTGATGACCGCGTGAGACGGCACTTCGTCCTCCACCCTCACCCAGTTCACCTGCTTAGGCCTGAATGAAGACACGCAGCAGAAATGGCTTTGCTTTAGAGTCGAGAAGCCATAATATAGAGTCTTTTCTGGCCAAGGGATCTCTTACTCAGACTAAGAAGTACCATATAAAGTTTTATAGAGCATTATATGACTGGACTGCACATAAACTTGAGCAGTACAGTCTATTTCTGGAAAATGTTTTACAAGGACATTTTATAAGAAAGTAGTCATTTAACCTTACTAGTTTCATGTTTAATTCAACTTGTAATTTTTGTATATATTTTGATGAAATTAATGAATAATAATAGTGCTGGGCAATAATTGATTGTGATTAATCGCATCCAAAATAATTATTTTTGTTTATATATATATGTATGTGTACTATGTATATTCATTATGTATATATTAATAGACGCACATATATATTTATATATTTCAAAAATATTTACATGTATACATTTATATTCATGAAATCTATATTATATATAAATAATATATAAACATAACATACTTTTCTTAAATGTTTATATGCATGTATATATATACACACACACACATAATAAATATAGTACACACAAAAACGTTTATTTTGGATGCGATTGATTGTGATTAATTGTTGCCCAGCACTAAAAATTAATAATTTATAATAATAATAAGAAACTAAAAAATAAAAAAAAAATATATATATATATATATATATATATATATAAATGACAAAATATAGATAAAAAACTATTCTGTTAAACTATTCTCTGCTTATTTTGTAAATCTGGGGAAAAATCTAAATGACAAAATACAAAGAAAAAAAACATTCTGCAATTACGAACAACAGGAAAAAGCATGACAACCTTTTTTTTCAAATGACAAAATATAAAGAAAATAAACGAACTTTTATTGATCAAAAGAACCATGCAAGTGATTCTATGTACACAACAGTTGTTATACATAATTCAGAGTCCTTATTTGAGACTTTTTTTGCGTATGTGTGTGTTTGTGATGTGTTATGTTAATACAGTATGTGCAATTTGTTCTAAGGCTAAAAACAGCTATGGCCCTAACCTCAGAAAAAAATGATCAGTTGCGGTCAGTAACACAGATTGTGGGATTCGACCAATGTCGCAGCCTACGGCATTGGCAAATGAACTACATTTTGGCAAAGTAACAAAAAACAAAAGGCTGTGATTTTCTCTTGTCTGCCTCAATTAACTGCCACTGCGAGCTATCTCCTTTTGTTCTCTAAACACCTGAGCCGGGCACACAACAGCCTATTCTACTTTCACAGTGATGAGCAGAATGAGCTATACCCACTGTGGAAAAATAAAAGAGGCTCTAAACTCTGCTCGGCTCTCACAAGTTTCAATGGCACTGCTGCAGTGTAGTTATTTCCCAAGAGCATCTGAGGAGGCTTTCCCTTGTTGTTCTGGTTTTTGTGTCAGTGTTTAAACTTGTTACCATCCTGTTTAAAAGAGAAGAGAGGAGAAAAACACAAAAAAACAAAACAAAAAACCTTCACAGCTTCGAAACAAAAGACCGGTTCGCGTTCAATAGCAGTTGATCCTCAGCCTCTGAGGACGGCAAAACAACATTTGATGGCGAGCACCGAGTGGGGAATCTCAAAGAGTCTCAATCTGAGGTTAAATATACATGCGTGGCATAAAGATGCAGACGTTCCTGATATGGAAAGGGAGAAATGACCTAGAAAAAGTGCCTTATTGAGAGGAAGGCATGGGGAAAAACACACAGTGGAGGGGCAGCAGAGAACCTGGCGTGAGGCGGAGAATACAAATGGGATGGCAAGCCAAGCCCTGCACTGTCTGACAGTAATGACTGCAGCCCCTCTCCAAGCTTTAATGAAAATGACTTCCAATCTTCTGCTCACTGTATTGATTGTATTTTCATCTTTATTAAATGAATTCGGGTGGCGCCTCGTCTGCCCCGCAGCATTTCGGTTTGGGGATGTTATGAGGCTTGTTGAATGTAAAAACACTGGCTTTCATTACATGTCCTCACACAATGGACTAACATTGATAACTCACTTTAAGCTCATATGCAACGACCACAGAATGTACGTGGACACTTTTGTGCATGCAAAATGTGTGAATTTCACTGTATTAGATATCAATAAGTAAATCAACGATAATTTTGTGACAAAATAGGGGGAAAAAAAAATCTATCACATTTTGGGGCCACTGTATATTTTTTCAACAAGGGTTATTGCTGGAAAATAATATTATAATATAATCCAAAAATGGATTTCAGCTTTGCAGCTTCACAAGAAATTACTGCATGTTCAATGTAATTAATTATATATATAGAATTTAAAGGTCTGTTAAAAATGTAAAAAAAAAAAAATATATATATATATATATATATATATATATACATACATATGTTTTTGTGTGTGTTAAGACAACAAAACGTATTTCCTACTGTATGTTCTGGACACGTTGGAATTTGTTTTAAATGTTCTTTTTTTTTTAAACAATACCACAATACTAATTGTCCATGTAGTTTTATCTAATGAAGTTATCTACTCAATTTAAAATTGTATTAATTTCATGTTGTGAGCCCAATAAAATAATCGACAGTCAATATTTGGTAGAAAGTCAACAGTGATTCATGTGCTCAGTGATTCATTACGCCCAGCGTTCTTCTCAATTTCATTGCGTAGGCAAACTAAATTAAAACTTGTGCATCAAGACTAAAATAGATTTTTTTTGATTAAATGCCTTAAATGCAATTAAGCAATATCACAAAATATCTTGAAATGCTGCTTGTCTAATTAAATCAGTATAAAAATGGTTGCATAATTAATTCCACTGAATGCCTTGTGATGGCGATCACACATTTGGCTATGGGTTTACGGGATGAAAGCCCATGACCCTGACTCATCTGTACCAAAACAAATGGTTGAAAAGTTGCCAATACAGTCAGAAATGGAACACACAGGAGAGAGGGGCGTCTTACTGTGGTTTGCCTTTAGCCTGGCACGTCAGTTCCAGATTCTCGCCCTCTCTAATCAGGCCCCGCGGAAACTCCACCTTGATCGTCACCTCAGGTTTATCTGTGGAGGAGAAAAGTAAAGCACATCAGTGTCTTGTGCCCCCGGGCTGCATAAAACTTTAAACAGCCTTGGCTTTGTTCAACACTTATTGGATTGTTCTCAGTCATATGGTTTGACTCTTCAGCATTACCATTGTTTGATACAAAACGTGCGCATGTTTTTTATCTATTAACCTTTAGAGTCATTTAAACATAATCGATACACCCTGATGTTTGCCGTGTATACAGTCAGAAGTCATGACATCACCAATGTCCATATTCAAGTGCTCTCAGCATTGACCTTTCTGCTCCGTAAGTACTGCCCTTTCTCATATCTATTAAAACGACTAGCCGCTCAATGGTTCTATTCTCCAGTGACTGGCAGCAGGTAGCCCTCTAGCTTTTTGCACCTTGCGTCAGCCTTGCCTCTCAGCCGTGGCTGCTACATTCAGCATGAAATGTGCACTTCTCCTCGGCAAGTCTCAGTTCTTTTCCAATTCAGCTGGGATTAGACTTCCTGCTGTGTTTGTACAGTGCAGCAGGAGGGGTGACATTCAAACTGACGTCGCTCATATAACTAAGGCTCTCTCACGTCGAAGTATCCAGCGTGGTGTGTCTCGACACCGTCGGAGGGTAAGATCTGACATACAGATTCACGCGGGCTGGTCACTCGCTTCACATTTGTGTGAACTTCTTGCATAACCGTATTACACCTGTGTGCCAATTTCTGGTGTATAATAGGATTTTTTGGTCCGTCTGGCGGTCTAATGACATGATGAAACTTAATGGCAAACAGCTTATGTAAGAAAATCATAGAGACATTTAGGACCCTTGGCATTTAATGGACTCCACAAGGCTGTCGCACTGCTGCTTTTGTAGAACGTTTTTCTAATATCAGACTAAATAGGCTCCTGTTTGCCAGGTAGTGTTTCTACATATAGGTACATGACAGAAAAAAACAGGAAACGGCTACCTTTTTGTTATACTGAGTGCTAATGCGTGCAGAGAGAAAATAAACCATAAAAAAAAACAGAACATGAAAAACACTGAAAGGCAAGTAAGTATTACTGGGCTTTCATTAGACATAACGAATACAAGAATAAGAGTTAGGTGTGCCAAATAAAGCAAAAAAACAATAAGTAAATAAACAAAGCCACAGTAATAAATAGGAAAAAAGGCTAAGTCTGCACAGCCTTTGCCAATAGTAATTCTATTACAATTTATAAGGAGTAACACTTTAAAATAAGGTGCAGTTTGTTGACCATTTAATGCATTAACTACCAATGAGCAATGCATTTTTTACAGTATTTAATATTCTTTGTTAATGTTATTTAATAAAAAAAAATCAACAATAACTAAAATTAATAAATGCTTTATAACAGGGTCCTAAGGTCCACCTTACTGCAGAGTTTAGCTCCAACCCTGATCAAACTCTCCTTTTCCAGTAATCTTCCAGTGCCCCTCGAGGGTCAGAAGCCTTGCTTTAGAAGTATTTTTCATTGCTAGTTCATCTTAACTAATGTTACCAATATAGGGCCTTCAGTGACCATACTAGCACTATTGAACCCTTTTCAAGTGAACTTGAAATTATATTTAATTTTCTTAATTCATGTTTCTGGTCTTATTGTGAATGATTCATCGCTTTCAATGCAATCCTTTCTGCTGCTGACATTTACTGTCCTTCGCGTTTTTTCGACCCTGTATGACAGACTCTCTTCTGTGAAACACAAAGGAAAATATTCGGAATAACTCTTTTTGTCCGTACAATGAAAGTCAGTGGAGTCCAAAACAACAGTGAGTTGGACCCCATTGATTTCTATTGTATGGACAGAAACACATTTCTTTCAGAAAATGTAGAAGAAAGCCAGCCCTACAGGTTTGGAACGTCATGAGAGCAAGTAAATGATAACAGATTTTTCCTTTTTGAGTGAACTATCCCTTCAAAGTTCCGAAGATTCACAGGAGGCTGTGGAGCGCTTGCCAAGCCCACCACGGTTATGTAAGTGGGCTCCACATGAGATGCGTGCTCTGAGGTTCCTGCTGTTTCCTTGGAGGTATTCATCCTCTCAAACTGACAGGTTGTAATGGCTGAGCTATGCCTTTCCAGTCCTACGCTCCATTCCGGAGCTGGCCGGCATCCAGCCCTCTAGTTTCTCAAAGGAACCCGAATCTAATATTCCCCCAGTAATAGAGCTTGAAGTGGCGCTCCACAGATGCTTATGCGACAGCGCTGTGTGTATGTTCCACAGACGTGGGGGAGATATTAGCTGCTCCCATGTGCAACTTTAATGACATCATTCGCTCACTTTGGCAAGCAATGTGGGTTAAAGAGTACGCATGCGCTGATAGATGAAACAGTGGGTTTGTAATGTAAATAGTCAAGAGTCATTAATATGCATGAAACAGGATAAGCAGCAGACCTTGCGTTGGAGGCAGGTCATGCATAAGGGCCAAGGAATTTACAAAAAATCCACACAGAGAGATGCTGAGTGTCCCCGTAGATTCAAAGGGCGAAAGATTAGTTCACTGAAACCATGTCAAAGTCACCCACAATAACCCCCAGTTCCCACTCTTTCATTTTCACCGGCTCTTACGGCACTTTGAATAGACTGGGTGTTGAGTGAACGGTGACTTCACTTTGACCCACGGATTTCACACTTTCTTGGATTTTTAGAGTGTACGACGGGATAAAAAAAGCGGCAATGTCCTGACAAGATTTATCACATTATTTCATGGCTGACGTTTCAACTGGCTTTTTGGCAATCGCTAAATTTGTTGAGTGCTTTGCCCACTTGATGCTTTCCTGTTTGACCTCTTCTATCAACAAAAAGTGATCTGTTGGCCTTCTATCTGTCCAAATTACACCCTGTCAGAGCAAACATTTCTGTGTCTGTGATGGACAGCCTGGTCTAAAGCGAAATAGAGAGAGAAAGAGAGAGAGCGGTTCGCTCAGAAGTTCTGTAAGAGGAATATCCACCTGTTTGTCTCAGCTCTATGGAGACTCCTTCCATTTCTCCCCTTGTCATCTTCAAACTCTTCGCATGAAAGGCTCTGAGTGAAAGTTTCTTGCTTTGAAGCTTCCCTTGCATTAGTTCCTTTCCAAAGCTCTCTCTCTCTCTCTCTCACATGAGCACTAAATCCACGGAAAGCAGCGCCACCGGCCTCCGGTTTGTGTCTAGCTGGTGTGCCGGACAGAAAAGGTCACTCTTATTCTAATAACACAATTATTGACACGAGATATTGTCGTCATTTCTTAGCACCGCCACCACGGAGCATTTAATTTCCCCCAAGCTGCTAAACTGCACATCGGTGGAACTGTTTGCATGGTGTAGCTATCAATATTTCTACCTTATTTAATATCCAGAGCGATGGTTTTCTGTTTTTAAATTGTAAAAATGAACTCCATTAAGGCTGCCTTCACTCAGTGATTTTTTAACATTGATTGTTTTCCCAGTTTCAGCAGCACAATTTGAAAGAACAGTGAGCCAGACAATGACTCGTGCACCAGCTCTCTCCGGAGCATCATAAAGGCTGGCCGTGAGCATGAAATCCAGTTAAATAGCATAAACAAAGTGGTTTTACATTTTTCTGCTTTAAGTTGGGAACCAAATATCCTGCAGTTTCTGGAGATATGTTGCCTTTGGTAGATAAAGGTCAGGCAAAGAAGCATTTTCTGTTGATCTTCTAAACCAAGTGGTAGGCAAGATTAACCTCAAGAAATAATATGCTTGAGGACCCAAAGAAAACATCTTAAAAATCCTATCTGTATCTGTATCACAGAAGACAGTGCCTAAAGCTGTCCTCCAATCAGAGGCACGATCTCTGTGTCATGACTGAATTACCCAAGCGCAAAAACCTGCTTAATCTTTCATCACAGGCCAGGTGACATGGCAGGGCTAATGTCTGCTCTCACAAGGGAAAGGATAGGCCTGAACGATTTCTAACACAAGGATAAAGATAACAAGAAAAATCCTAACTCTACACAAAACAGAAAACAAGATGAAGACGTACATGTCTATCTATTCAAAAACAAATATATATTTATTTATATACTATTAATCTAACAGTCATGATTTAATATGTGTATATTGTGACGGGAAGCCCGTTAGGAGATCAGCGTCGACGTGGCCAATTGGCCCATGCTGACGATTTTCAGGTGCTGTCCGTGAGTTGCCAGGGCGACGCTGTCACAATATACACATATTAAATCAGTACTGTAAAAATGTATAGTATATTATGGTAACATGACGGATCTATAAGAGGAGTTGGAATGTCAGACCGGTGAGACTCATCTCCAATGCAGCGTTACTTATTGAAAACGACCAATTGGCCCAGAGGACCCACCGAGAGCACTGGCACACTAGACACACAAATAGTCTGGCCTTGTCGGGTTGTTCTTCACCAGGTTCACAGTGGTGGAGAATGCGGGCAGATTAAACTTGCGTTAGAGCAATCAATCACTGTTTGTTTGTTCCGTCATTTTACCCCGATCACTCACTTCCACTTACTGTCTCACAGGCGTGCACTCCTCCCCCAACAGGATGGAGAAACTATATATACTAGGAACTATAGCTCTCCGAGGTTAGCGTCTGCCAGCAGCAGTGCTTCGACTGCCTCACAGAGCGTTATAAGAAAGTGGAGGAACTACTCTGTTTTGCTGCTGCCCGAACCTGACCCATAGGTAGCAGCAAGCAAGCTCCTCCTGAAACTGACTGCTGACGATGATGTGGAATCTTATTTAAAAATATTCAAAGCCATTGCCACCTCTGAAGCTTGATTAAGTGCCCCTGAAAAAGGCCACCTCGAAGAACATTGCTCAAAAGCTCTTCCTGCTGTCCAGCCGGGTGGGCCTACCATCAGAGATCCTGACCGACCAGGGAACGCCATTCATATCCCGGCTGATGGCTGACCTCTGCCGGCTGCTGAAAGTCTTCCACCCCCAGACCGACAGCCTCGTCAAGAGGTTTAACCAAACCCTCAAACAAATGCTCCGATGAGTGGCGTCCGAGGATAAGAAAGACTGGGAACAGCTCATTCCATATGTGCTCTTCAGCATCCGGGACGTACCCCAAGCTTCCTCTGGGTTCACCCCCCTTGAGATGCTCTTCGTACGGTTGTCGCCATGGGTCCTCACCTGTCCACCGACCAGAAGATGGAGCTGAGGCACCTGGTCGGTCAGTTCCAGGATGTATTCTCGGAGACCTCCGGTAAAACCACCGCCCTGCAGAATAAAATCCTCACGCCTCCTGGGATCATCATCAGGCAGCGGCCCTATCGAATCCCAGAAGCTCGTCGGCAGGCTATAGAGGAGGAAATTCGGGAAAATGCTGGAGGTAATCAAACCATCCCGGAGTCCCTGGTCCAGCCTGATCGGCCTGGTCTCGAAGCCGGATGGCACCCACAATATTTGAAAGATATGCTGTCACACTCTTTTGCTCACTCCCATTTTACTTACAAACAAATACCCAAGATACAACTTTATATTTTGATATAATTATTTTTATGATATTATTATATTTAAATGACTAACAATTACATAATATAATGTTAAAATTGAATCCAACAATTTTGGCCAACAAGGAATTTCTACAGCTATATTTAAAATACAAAAACAAATAAATTATCTGTATTTATCTAATTTTAAATATATTTTAATAATTATTATTATTCAAAATATCTTATTTAATAATAGATAGTAATTCTACATCTACAGTATATTATAATTTTGCCATGTTGTCTTCAACTCAGTCACAGTTCAAGAAATAAAAAAAAACAAAACAATAAAAAACATCTATACAAAGATATCCATTTAAATATGCTTAAATCAATATTTCATATTTGGACAATGTATTTCAACTCAGTGATAGTAATTCCATATCTGTTTTTAAAAGCTGTCCATTCACCACTCACATCGTCCTTCACAAATCATACTAAACATTTAATTAAAATGAAAAAACGTATCAATCCAAACATATCACTTAAAATATATTTACAATACTCTTACTAAATATATTTAAAATACTAAAAGTTATTAGTCACATAATTTTATATATATATACACACACACACAAACACACACACACATATATATATATATATATATATTATATATATGCTTCAAAAATAATACTAAAAATAAAATAAAAAAATAAATATTTTTATATAATAATAATTTTTTAATAATATTCATATAATATAATATTAATACATATCTCTTAAAGTGCCGGCTCACTCACATTGTACTTCCAGGTACTTCTGCGCCTGAAAGTCCTTGACTGCTGGATGGTCGACAATGCAAACCACAGGAACTCCATCATCTTCTCTCGTGACGGTAAACCTCAGCCAGCTAGTCACAGTGTACATCCTGTCATACGTGGCCTCAACTTTAGATTTGCCTGTGAGAGACAGAAACCAACGAGAGACATTCAATTCAAAATTAATCGCTTTCATTATCATCTCTGTCAAGAAACCACGGGTGGCTAAATGTATTGAAGGCCACAGTATACGTTACATCCTGTGAGCCGTCTAACAAAGCGGATCCCCTAACGACTCGCACATATGTGACATATGGAGGCTCGCTGTAGCTTATCGATGACATGTGTACAGTAAACGGCCCCCTGCAGCTTCACCTGAAATGTGACCATATGGGAGGGGCCATGTGGCTGAAAAAATGGCCCAAATTGCTTTCTTTGGAGTCTTGTTATGCAGCTGTCACTCACTGGCAACTGTGTGGGCTGTGATGGTGTGTTTGTGCTTTATGAAGTGAGATATAATGGCTGTAGTGGATGCCTCTGACCCGCAGCCCTCCTTCAGCAGCATCAAGTGGGCATGAAGAACACAAAAGACTCGGAGTCATTGTGCGGCTCCAGACAATAGCCTCGCAGCACCGCACAGACCTCCATCACTCAATTACTGCTCTGGCCTTGTGGAGAGAAACAGGCGTGGGTGGAAAAGAGGAAGGAGGAGAGAAGGGGTGAGCAAGAATACAAGAGAGAGAGGGGGACCTATTGTCCTGTTTGTGTATTTGAAAAAATAAAAAAATTAAATCCACTTGACCATTAAAAAAACAACAAATTAGATGTGGTAGTGACAGACTAAAAGAAAAGACAGAAACATGTGAGTTTGATAAAGGGTAAACACCAACATGGACAATTATCATTGGTGTGTCATCTACGTGACACTAGCAGAAAAAATAATGACTGTTTTCAAAAAGGTTTCCTCAAACCATTCCCTCTATCCTGCTCCAAACTAAGACCACTGATAGAGCCAATGTTACCACGTCGAGCTGGTTTTGATGGTGTTTACTGTATGCCCTTCAGGAAATCGACCTTTGAATGGCTTCCTGCATTGAAAATGAACACATAAAAATAAAAACCTGTCATCAATCACTCATCCTAACGTTATTCCAAACCCGTATGACCTTATTTATTCTGTAGAACATAAAAGAAGATGCTTTTAAGACATTTATGTACATAAATAGCTGTTTTGGACCCCATTTACTTTCATTGCATGGATAAAACCAGTTCTTCATTCTTCAAAATATCTTGCTTAAGAAGGTTTAGATCAAAATCAGGGTGGTCAAACGATCCAAGTATTTTCATTTTTCTGTGAACTATCCCTTTAATCTCGGATACAATTATTGTATAATATTATTTAAAATAACTACTTTCTATTTTAATATAGTGTCAAATGTAATTCATTTCTGTAATGGCAATATTGAATTTTCAGCAGTCATTCACTGTCACATGATTCTTAAGAAATAATTCTAAATTCTGATTGTTGTGGTTAAGACACACTTTTTTGGTTGTGCGTATAGAAACCAAGATTCACATTTTCAAGAGTCCTACTGTAGATGAATAGAAAGTTAAAAAGAACAGTACTTATTTGAAAAAGGAATGTTTAACATCATTAATGTCTTTATTGCCACTTATGATCAATTTAATGTGTCCTTGCTGAATAAAATCATTAATTTCTTTTTTCGTTTTTGTATATATGCATTAGCACCCTTTAAGTTACTGTATGTATGCAACAGCTGTATCATACATTGCAATTTATGTGCGGTTTCTATTGTATATTTCTTTTGCCATTCATGTGCAGATTGCATCTATCTTCTGGCTGTGTTATCAATGTTATCAACAATTCACAATGCAAATTTTATGGCTCAAAAATGGCACCACTGTGTGGAAATCTGGCCTAAATTTTTATTTTTTTGACAATTCCTTATCTTGAGCATTCATTCGTTCTGCATTCAGCATAATCAGCAGTGAATGGATATTCAGACAATCATATCTTGAATAAGTGAAGACACAGAGCTCATTGAGAGCCCAGAAGCACGTCTATATTCTCCCTCACAATGCCACAGTCACTGCTGATAAAGAGATAATCACAGGTCAATCACTGTCATTCAGACATTTCTTCATTTCAATAACATCTCCCTTTTTGAAATGCAAAGGAGCTCTGATTAGTCCCGATCTGCAGCGATACAGTGGGCTGAATATCAAAAGAGATCCTGTCTCTATTGAATTCACCATTTCTTCACACTTTTTGCTCTCTATAATTTGCCCTCCCCCTTTTTATCTCCCATTATTCAACACCTTCTGATGGAAAGTCACTCCTTGGAAGGGGGCAGTCTGGAGATCTGGGGCCAAACGAGTGTTTAGCAAACTTCCTTAAAGCCATTAAAAATTATAAACCGTGCCATTGTGCTTCAGCTGAGCTTAGTGGGCTAATTGAAATGAGATTATATTTTTAAGCAATGACACAATGAGCGGGCCCGCCGTCGTCTGACAGGAGGAAATTAACAACTCATTGTTTCCCGACGTTCATTCAGCCAGTCTTACGAGACAGGTGTGTGTCAACAATGGAGCAGGATGTAAAACTAAACGCAGCACAAAACACGGAGAAGCCCGGGAAGGTTGTGTATGTGTGAGAGAGAGGGAGAACGAGGCGGTACATCACGGGGGCGGTTGAGTTTACATTCCGGGGCTGTATGGGTGTAACCTTTAAATGATATTTAAAAAAGCCTGATTATCCTAGAGGTAATTAGGCTGAATGATGAGGACATTTAATTAAAAATAAATCCGAAAAGGCGCAGGGGCCAAAAGCAATTTCCAGCCAGTGAGTGCCAGCGTTGCACCGCCTGTGTCAGGAAAAGGGTCCCTCGCTTTCTTCAATCTCTTTCTCCTCCTCCATTCAAACCGTTCTGCTATACAAGAACAGAATATTCATGTCCTGCTGTCCATCTCAGTGAGCCGAACTCGTTCATCTTTAGTGCTACATTTGTCCAACTGTCCAATAATATATCGATGTTACATAAAAACAAAACGCACAGTGACAAATGAACAGAACAATGCTGTGTAATAGCTGCCGAAACTCCCAGTGGAGAGAAACGGAGACCCCTGACTGAGCTTATCGCTAATTACCAAATGAAAACATCCGTCCAGGACTCCAATTTAGCCGTCTCATTTGGGGTAGCTGTTATTAGGACAGCTTATATGCAGTAATTTGTACATATGCAAATTGCCTGTGTCTAGACGGCTGCGGGTTAAAGGTACGGCCTCTCGCTCACCCACACGGACCATTATCGAAAATGAGCCGAGCTTCTGTAAGAAGTGTTCAGGTAAGCAGATGTTGAAAAGGAGGTGATGAGTTATGACTTTTATGAAAACATTCAAACATTTATAAACTTTGGATTACAATGTGTGGAGGAAGCGCATGAGTGAATGTGTATATAGATATAAAAAAGGAAAACAAATAAATAACTAAAAAGGTAAATATAGATCAATATATATCATTTTTAACATAGATTAATAAGTAAATTCAAGATACTGTATATTGGAATTTACTACAGTATTTAAACACTTGGGGTTAGTAAGATTATCTTGTGTTCACAAGGCTGCACTAATTTGTTAAAAATACAGTAATATTACAAAATATTATTACAACTTAAAATTTATTTACTATCTATTTTAATGTATTTTTAACCATATTTATTCCTGTGATGGAAATGTAGATTTTTTTGCAGTCATTACTCCAGTCCTCAGTGTCACATGATCTTTCTGGAATGTTATTTTCCAAATATTTTTCAGGATTCTTTGAAGAAAAAAGAAACAGAAAGTTCGAAAGAACAGCATTTATGTAATTTTGTAACATAATAAATATCTTTAATGGTTTTTAAAAAGTTTAACAGGCATTTGCTGAATACAATCTACTTCTTAAAATAATAAAAAAAAGGATTAAGGTTTACTGATACCAAACTTTTGAATAATACTGTACTGTGCATTCACCCATGACCTGCAAAGCGTTGCATAAATCTAGCAATGTTTGTTGCTAGCATTAAGTTGTTTAAATGTGTTTGTCTTTTCGATACTTAAAGTCTCAGAGGACAGTGCACTAGGGAAAACCTTGCGCTGTTGGATGCCAGGCAGAGCGAAAACAAACCTGGTAAACAGCTGGTTTGTTTGTGTGTACACAATGTGACTTGACTCACCCTGTAGCTCTTTGTCTCCTTTCATCCATCTGATGGTTGCTGCGGGTTTGCTGCCCATGGAGGTGCAGGTTATCTCTGTCTCGTTGCCCTCTCTGACGATTTCCTCGCGGGACTCTATGATTGGGTTTCCTGGTGGGACTGAGAGAGGATAGACAAATTTTACAAGGCGGTCTGTAAATCAATCACCACTAGAGTCACAGTCAGCCCACGGTGCACTGCTAGCCAACACAGAGTAATGGACACATCAAAGTAAATAAAGAGGAGAGTGTAATTTATGCTTCATTTATTTATGCTCATGAATAGTGGCAAAACATCTCGCTTAACACAGAAAGAAACCAACCCGGTCTCATAAAAACATACAACTCTGTGCACTTTTTGTGCAGCACTGTTGCTAAAAGTTAATGCTCTATTATGTTAAAAATATGCCCTACACCAAATTCATCCCTAAACCCATCCTACAGTGTTAACAAAAGCAAAACTGATATAAAAACGCATTTGTTCATGCAACCGTGCTATTTCAACTTCCTTTTATGCAGATTTGAGCAGTTCCACAGGATTCCAACCGGAGCTCCTCGCCTCTTAAGTACATCTCAACCTAAGCTGGATATGTGTGATGCTAACGTTCAAAAGCATCACTTTTCAGATCAACCAGCATTTTGATATTGTTTTGAAGTCATAACATGATATTCTTCAAGTAATCGTGTGAAATTTACAATTTTTTTAATCGAAACTCTGTAAATTTGTGTGAAAAGGAACAAAAAGTGTCAGAGTTTTACTGCCTCTAGCGTTCATTTCTTTTGGAAACTGCAGAAATATGTACTTGATGGCACATATTTAGTGTCTCGCTAAAAAAAAGTTTATGCCACGAGACCAGGTAGAAATAAACATTTCTACTAGACTGGAATATATCTTCTAGAACATTCTAAACTTACCTAAATAATTGTGTATGTTTAAAGGCATATTGTAAACAACATCTCTAAAGGCTTCCTTTTCATTTGGGTTCTCAGTTGGATCCGCAGTGATAACAGTGTTTTCAATAGAGATGCTTGCTTTTTTCGGTCCTTACTTCCAAGAGGGTCACTACCTCTAAAACGCTTGCCTGAAAAGGTCACCTAAATCTTAGGCTTCTAGCAATCTGGCATAAATGTGTGACATTTTTTGGACAGGGTAATTCAGGTTTCTTGCTCTCCCCGAGCAGCAGGGCTCCATTCAAGCATTCTGCTTCAACTTGGGCGTCTAAAGCTGTGGAGCCAGTCACTCGACGGCATTCAGCGAGCTCTCTGCAATCCCACTCCCTCAATACCCACCCCGCACTAAACTCTGCTCTCAAAAAGGGAATAATCACTTTTAAGAGCGGGTGATTTTTCCATGCAGTTAAGTCAAGACGCAGAACGCAGCAAAGCGTTCACATATACACAAAGACACACACGCACAAACACATAAACAATAATTCTTCTGAATGGCTCCACCATGCAGCTGAGTCCTCAAAGAAAGTAGCAGGTGAAGTGTTTGTTGAGTTTTTAGAGGGCTTTCAGCAGAAAAAGTGTGTGTGTGTTTGGGCACACATGTGAGGTAACGGCTCCGTTCTGAAAAATGAATGACTCGGCGCTCAGGATCTGGCTTGGCCACGTCTCGGGCCTTCTGTTAGGTGAAGATGAATGGCTATATCTTGATTCTACACTGCTGCAGCTTCTCATAAAAGCTGCTCCACTCTGGTGATTGATCATAAAAGGATTTCTCAGGAAACAAAGAAGCCCTGCATGTGTGTGTCTGTGGGTGTTTGTTTATGCACCAAGTGCCTTATGGGAAATCTGACAGTCAAAACAACAGGTTCAGGTTTGTCTAATCCAGAGGTTCCCAACCTTGGGGTCATGACCACATGTGGGAGGATTTTATATGTATAAATAAACGTGTTGTACAATCTAAACAAAAAAGGTTCTAGTTAGAACTACTGGCACTATTGGTAAAAAAAAAAAAAAAAAAAAAAAAACATAAAAAAAACATATAAAATTCCTCTGCTCTCCTTCAAGAACAAACTCCAGTATATTCACTTGCCAGACACTACTGGAACTTCAAACAGAAACAGGTTGTATGGTCAGATGGAGAAAAAAAAAAAAGCTTTTTGGCAGCAAACACACAAGATGGGTTTGGTGCACACCAAGATAAAAAGTGCCCGATGGATGTTGGGCTTTTTTAATTGATTTACTTTTATTATTTGCTTGAAGTCCTGAACAGATTGTTCATACAGAGTACAGTACATGGCATCATGGATTTTAGTGAGCCCAGAGCGGTTTGTGCTTTTGTATAAATATCTGAAAGTGCTTCAGAGAGGACCAGAGATTGTTTGGAACATTCACATACAGTATAGACCAAAAATTCAGCAAACTGTGCTTAGACCCTTTAAAACAACACAGTTTGACAACACCTTTAGTGAAAACCTTTATTTCATAAATAGATTGAGATTTTGCTTTTAAATTAAAGATCAAAGCCACATATGTATGTATGTGTGATACTTCAGTTGTAAGACCTATATTAAAATATAAAATGTAGGCTACAACTTGACCTGGACGCAAAGGTGGAACAAAACACAGGTGTGTTGAGAGATAAGTTATTTTTAGAGCTGAACTACTTTTAACTTGACACAATGTCAGTATATTATATATAAAATAATATATTAGTATATAAAATATTATAAAGTATATTATAATAAAAATGTATGAAGCCAAGGGAGAACTAAAATAACTGCATTTTACTTAAAGTATTAAAAAAATGTAAAGCCAAAATTTCAAGCTATATATATTAAATATGCAGCTTCTTTTGCGCTTAAAATATAAAATCTGAATGTTCCTCTAGTAACTTAAACTACTTTTAGCTTTCTAGATGAGTATTTAAAAATAAAATAACACGCATTATTAAACAAAAAAAAACAAAAAAAAAACATAAATGAGTCTGTGTGTGTGTTGTATGTTGTGTACATGCATGCACAAATGTTCATACTTAGCACAGTGATGTCGGCGTAGGCTTCCTGTGGGGGGTCTGTGTAGAGCTGGCACACGTATCTTCCCTCGTCTGAGAGAGACACATTGGATAACGACACACGCAGCTCGTTGTCTGAGAAATTGACCAGCTGGAATCGAGCATCTTTCAGGGCTGGAGAGTCGAAAAAGAAAGAGAGCAGATGATAGAATGAAAAGTCACATTTTCACACTTCGCTTCCATTGCAGGCAACAATAGAAACATGTAGGAGATAATTAGTAGTATTTTTTCCCATCTGAAGGCTAAATTGTGTTTCCACTGAAGCAAATAAAGGCAGCCATATGCTTCTTTAAGCTATTGCTTATTACTGACACCCGGGGAGCTTAACAAACGTGCAGGCTACAATATATTCCTCAGATTAGTTAAGAGGCGCTCCATGGGAATAACTGAATGATTGAGATCGCTTCACACTGAGGACCACAGGTGCATCTATTTCTGGCATCGACTGACCTGAGCATTGTCTCACTAGGGGTTGAAACAGGCACAGTAGCCAGGGGACATGCCATACTAGACCACTGTGACACCCAATCGCCTTTTCATTTTAACACCTCAGAGAAAAAAAGTTCTTGCTTTGTGGTGAGCATGTACAGTATGTGGGTGTTTCATAGACACATTCGTCTCTGCAGACTTATATATAAACCATAACAATATACTCAATTTGGCTAACAATGTCCAGCAAGTGGATATACATGCACATTATATAACTGATTTGATAACATTCTTTATTGAAAACTAGATTTTTGGAATAAAATGATTTGTCTTTCACAGCTACTGTAACATCTTTCCATATCTTAAAGGGATAGTTTATATAAACAATTGTCCTATGATTTACTCATCCTCACGTCATCCTAGGTGTATACGACTTCTTGTATGCATACGTCTTCTTTCAGACAAATACAACTGGAGTATATATATATATATATATACACAAAAAAAAAATCTGTCTGAATGGCTGTTGCACTTTTGAAGTCCAATAAAGTTTATGAAAGAGCGGTGTTCCAGTGTATGACATATGTGTGGCGTAAGCAATGGTGAGAATATGCTAGCCTCAAGAGAACCACGTTTGTTTACAGCAAAGGAAAACCAGTCTCCTTTCACAAACATTAAACCTTACAACATAGAATGTACATGCTGAGTTACCGACAGCATCTTTGTTATGAAATACACTTTTGAGTTTGCAGTTTTAATGTGCATATTGTATTTGCTTACATTTAAATCTAGATCTGAAGCAAACTTCAGATTGTTGTTGTTGTTGCTTTCAGCATGGCTGTATAAGGTCACGCAAAATGATATTCAAACTTATATTAGACGCGTTTAATTAGATTATCTTCTGTTTATTTGTTATTGTTCCAGCAGCAACATCGCCGAAGGAGAAACCATTTCTTAAATAGAAATGTTGCATGTCATCATAACTAAGAAAACACAGTGTCACGTCGCATGTAGTTAGGACACAGTGTTATGATGATTGGATGCACTTCACTTTAAAAAGAACTCCAAATGTATTCATGTCAAAGAAGCAAGTTTGGCTTAAAGATGAGTAAACCATAATGATTTTTTTTTCCGATGATCTATCGCTTTAAATGTTTGTTTTTGACGTTTTCATCAGCTTTTGATGGTCGCCGAAAACCTTACTCATGTACACAGCCATGCGGAAAGTGACAAGTGTGATTTTCCCATGATGAAATAAAAATAATAAAAAGTTGTAACCGGCTAAATATGTTTAAACAAAGAAACTGGGACACCTGTAAGCTTATATCAAATATGACAGACATTTCCTCAGTTTAAAGGCAGATCTGAAAGCTCCACCACGATTGTGAGGATCTCACGCCAATCCCAACTCGCGCATCTCTCTCCTAATTACGAGGAGGAATGGAATCCTTTCGGCCCAGAATAATGAGGAGTCCATTAGGGTTCGCTTTGCCGGTGTGGGAGGCTGAGCGTGAAAAGTAAATGGTGCTGAGGGTGAAATAGAGAGTGAGAGATGGGCGAAAGAGAGATGAAAGGCTACCGGTACCCCTCACCCCCCACTCGCGGATAAATTCCAGGCCGATCAACAGACCATTTACGACACCGAGAGCACTCGCGCATGCGTTTGTTCTTGCCCGCAACAGCCGAGTTCAAAGGCGGACAAAAAAGAGAACCATGAATAAATAAATAAAGAAATAAATAAAAGGGGAAAAAAATAAAGAAATAATCGGGCATCATTAGAGATTTTTGAGGCGATGGGATCATGAAAGCAGGCCCTGATGGCGCGGGGTGTTGATTGTTCTTGGATCCAGCTGGTTAGCCATGCTCTTTCGCTTTCATTCAAAAGGAAGAGAGAGAGACAGAGAGAGAGAGAGAGTGAGCATGTGTTAACGCACGCAAGAAAAAAAAAAAAGCTCTACAAGGGCTGCGGTCTCTCTGTGTGCTCCACAAAAGGAAAAAGATCTTCACCGTTCTCTATTACGAAGGGCTTTCTTATACTTGCATTTCCCCACGCGAGCCCCCTCAAGCCCCCTGTCCCATCCGCAGCATGGGAGATGCAGAGTCCATTTCTTTCACAGATCACTGCACACGCACGTGGAGACCGTGCTGGAGGACCCTGCTGCCAAGGCAACACATTTCTCACCTTTGATCATGATGTCAGTGCGGCGTAAGCTCAGAGCGAAAATACAAATAAATAAAACATTGTGCACATGTAGCTTTCACATCTATATTCCACTCAGCACAAGTGTGTGCGCAGTTTACACAGGTACATGCCTATAGCCTGGGAGTGGTAATAAAGCCACACGTAACCCAAAAACAACTGCACCAACAGCAGCGCTGTGATCTCCAGCAGCCATTGTGGTGCTTTTTGTTTTGTAACACCAAGCAGCGAGCCTTTCATGTAGCCGCTGCGTAATGTGCGACTAATTAGAGCGGCCAGCTTGAAAGCGGGAATGTGGCTGTCAAGGGGAGGGCAGGCAGAAGCTAATGATTTAATTCAATTTATTGATTGGGGAAATGTGGGGATTAAAATAAACTGATAAGGAGCAAGAAGCCAAACCGATTTATAATCTATTGTGACTGTGCGTCAGGTGGAGAGACAGCAATAATTAGAGCATTATGAAAACATGAATAAGCGCGGTGTCAGCTCTAATGGGGAAAAGAGAGGGCAAGAAACTAGGGAGACCATATCAGTGAGGCGAATAAAACTGGGGAAGCGTTGGAGGTAAAGAAAGATCACTGGAACTGAGGGATGCCAGATTGCACTGATCATGACCTATTTCTGCCTCTGGGTATGAATAGTAAGAACAGCAGTTAATAGTACATGTGTGTCCATGACAAAAAAGAAGAATATACTGTAAATGAATAAATAAAAAGACAATTTAAAATATATATTAGTTTCAAGGTATTTCCTTTTTTTAAATATATTGAATTATTAATTGAAACAAAAATACTTCAGTTATATCATGCATTTTACAACTATACTTGCCTTGTCAAAAAAGGTCAATTGGTACTGTTGTGATATTTTTACTTCGTATCTCTCCCAATGCATCTGACACCTTAATTATAAAAAAAAAAAAAAGTTTCAAAACGTTTTAAGTTTAAGTTATTTAAAACCTGAACTAAACTTAAAAATATATATTTGTTGCCTGGGGGTGGGGGATTGGGAAAGCTCCTTGACCTGGGGTTCGAACTCGGAATGGTTGTAGCAATATGGCACTGTGTCGACATCTGCCATTTATTCCCAAAAAGACCAAGAGAAAGGTAAATAGGGTCAAATTTATTTTTTATATCAACTTTAAATGAGAAAACAGGCAGATGCAAAAATGATATGCCTTCAGGACATCCAGATATAATTGACATACTCTAGTTTATTTTTTTGGAAAAGTAAGCAGATGAACAAAGTCACAACCTTGGTGAAAAAAAGAAAACAAAATAGTGCATGTGACCCAAATAACAACAGCATGTCTGACTGTGTACATGCCCTTTGCTGCTTGCTGCAGCATTTTCGGACACAGCGCCGGACACGTTGACAGCGAGAGCTCGCAGGGCCCCAGGAGGTTGTCCCACCACCATGAGAGGGAACGTTTCTGTCGGCCAGCTACATCCAGCGCTCTGTGGGAGCGGTGGAGAATGAAGCTCAGCGTGGTTCCCGGTCCCTTCTGAGAGCATGCTGCCCAGTAAACCAGCTTCCCTGCCTGACAAAACCCTTTAAAGCTTATCACCCCGAAAAAAAAAAAGCATGGACAAATGCTTTTGCAGTCCGTGTTCCTTTTTTGTTTTTTGAAAGCGTCTTTCATTTGCTGGGGATTTTTACAAGGCTTTAACCTGTATTATGTTCTCAGAGTTTGATTCGGGCACAAGGCGTTGGGGAACGGCGATGCTGGTCTCTGCTCATCGTTTTAATTCTTGCCACGATGAGTGCGTGTCATAACATACGAGGACGGGCGTATATGCAATGGCCAGCATATGCCATGCAGGAACCTGAAAGGCTCAGGAAGTAAAAAAAAAGGAAAGATTATGCAGCAAGGACAAAAAGACAATGTGAAATAACACTGTCACAGCTTTGTGTCCTCTCAGCATGGCACATTTCAGAGAAAATAGGAGACTTAAAATATCATGCGCTGCTACACAGTGCTGCTGCATAGTGCTTTCTACGAATAAAATGTCCTGGGCCTCTACAAATATAATCTACCTTGTCTCCATAGATGACATACAGCATTTAAGGCCCTTTCACATGACATGAAGCAATGTTCCCCAATGCATCAAACTCAGTGGAGTAAGTTATGGTAAGCTAGTTGTATTGGCAAAGTTCAAACTATTGGACCTATTCGCCAGTGACATTTGTTTAAGGCATAGAATGCCTTTCAAACTTTGCACTTAAGTTTGATTTCACCTCACTAGTAATGTTTTAAGGCAGTGATGCCTCTAAAAAAAACTAGCAGCGACAAAAGTCAACTGTTAGTTGTAGCCAAAATGTTGAGTTGGAACATGCCACAATTTTGCAAAGACTACAGACAGAGAAGCTTGAGTTGGTCATGACTTTTCTTATCTGCCACATCGTTCTGATATAACAGTGTATAGGAATGACCAAGATGAATATGTAAAACTAGAACAGCCTTTGTGTTCACGTTTGACTTTATACTTATAGCATTTGCTTGCTTTTATCATTATTCTTCTCATGCACTGGTAAATACAGCCCGTCAGAGTATTCTTTCTGGCCAGATGCACAGCTCTTACTCAATCAGTCAACTGTACGTTGGTTAGGTGTTTCAGAGCACAAAGCAACAAGAAATAACACGGCACACTTTCTTGCACCCAGTAACCTCATAAAGTGGCCTTTATCTCTATCAGCAATGTCATTCACGTGGAGGTCAAAGCAGAGCATGGTTGAACGCTGAAACCCTGACACCAGTCTTAGACATCTGACGTACGTCCATCGGCTTGCTGTGTCAGGGTCTTTAGAGTACAAAAAAAATTACACATCATACATCTAGCACCCAGAGACCTCATAAATTGCCCTTTTTTATCAGTATCTGCAATGTCATTCATGTGGAAGTCAAAGCAGCGCACGCACTGAACGTTGAAGCTCTGATGTGAGTCATGTGAAATGGCCTTTGTGGAATAAATATAATAAATAAATGTTGCTTTCTGCTCACACTAGGTGGGGGGTGTAAGAGGTGTGTGAAGAGGAGGAGGTGCTTTAGAAACTCCACAGCGGTTAACGCCTCCTGCTGAACTAGTGCTGAAGACTGCCAAAGATTCTCACACTTTCCTTTTTTATCTTCATATTTCTTTCACCTACCGAGAAGCCAAGAGCTCAAAAGAGCCTTTACTCATTTACCCATTTTTTAATGACCAATTCTCACTATTAACTGATTAGCATGCATATTGCTAGCATATTAGTTTATAGTACTTAAAGCACATATCAATGCCTTATTCTGCATGACCATATTTTAGATCCCTTAATCCTACTCCATACCTAAACTTAACAGTGTCTTAACTACATTATTAGCTATTAATAAGCAATAAGAGATTGTTACCGCTTGTTTACATATCAACAAAATTCAATAAATAGTCCATATGTATTCTACCTAAAGCCTTTTGCTTATTTATTTCTTTTTCAAAAACTAACAAATAATCCTCAGTTTGCATACAATTTTTAATATATCTTTTTAATCAAAAACATTAAAATCATGATACGAATGCTATGATAGTAATATTGAGAAGTATTTTTAGAATTTAAAATAGCTCTTTTCTATTTTAGTAATGGGAAATAATTTGCAGGAATAAGTAAACACAATATTAAAAATCGATTTAAAACCAAGCGCATTACAATAAAAGTAACTAACAACTAAACTGAGAAATCAAGAAAAACAGGTCTAGATTACTCTTTGAAATCCAGTGAGCGCAAACGGTGGACCATCTGAAACTTGCTCTAAGCAATAAAAAATGAGATGCTGAAGAAAAACTTTCTTTGCGTATCAATGGCTGACGGCCGCCTCTATTATCTGCGCTTGCGTCTCCCTCTCTTTCTCTTGCTCACACTCTGTCTCATTTCCTTTCCTTTGCTCCTGTGCTCCTCTTCCGAATCTCATTTGTATTGTTTTCTCAGGTTTAATCCTAGAGGCTCCAGGACACATGCTGCTTCTCCTAAATGGCAGCAATCAATTTTGATTACCGGCCACGGTTACTTTGAGAAGAGCCCATCAAAGTTTTATTAAGAAGACGGGCGATAATTACAGCCTTGCACGGACCAAAAACCTGGAGTCTGAGCCTTGCTAATGATTGGAAGCTGAGAGATAAAATGACGGTTCAGAAGACCTTAATCCAAACTCTGAGAGGACCGGGCACACAATTACTTTAACCGTTACTTGATGAGGACAGTCCCTCCGGCGACTGACCCGTTCACTCCCCTTGACTGGAACGCTCTTTAACCACAGTGTCGTTTATGGGGAAGAAGATGAAAATGACTCGGTCTGGCACCTCAGAGAAGCTTATCATTATTTCAGAGAAAAGCGATGAAATAAGAAGGACAGACCTTTCCTGGGCCTGTTTGTGGAGACAGGCGCCATGTCCAATGACTCCACCTGATACGTGCCAGACTGAACTCAAAATGAACTCGAAAGCACTTTGGAACTACTTAAAATGCTTCCTGTTGCAACTTTGGCGCAAAGAAAATGCCATGATCAAAGTGCTTTTCTGCATATGACATGGGACTGGCAGGTGCAATATTTCATAGAGGGGTGGGAGAGATGAAACCCTTTAGAAAGACTCTGCTATAATTACACAGTGCAGCTGTAGGGAAATATCAGAGGTGGGTAAGATGGATCACATGAGAGCAAGGCAAATCGCTGAAAAAAACATGCCCTCACCCGCCAGCTGGGTCTCTCTATCGGCTGGCCTTAAAAGTGCAGTGGATTACTCTGATGCATTAACACTTCTGCTCCACTGGGGACAAGTGGCCTGGTTGTGTTTGTGTGTGCTGTGTGATTAGGGTATGTGTACTCACGTCTGACGTCTTTGAAGTAGATGGTCTGTCTGTTGGGGTTGAGGAGCTGGATGACGGAGTCGTCATTGTTTTTGACTCGACAGCTTATGGTGGCTGTCTCTCCCTCAACTACTGAGACGTTGTCCGCTATGAGATTCTGGCTTTGGACTGTGGAGGGACAGAGAGAAAGAAACATCAAGTACGAGTAGGAAAGATAGACAGGTCTATCCATCCATCCAACCAACCAGATAACTTATGCTATCTACATACTGTCCATCTGTTCAATCAGTCTTAGAACTTCTTTCTATCTATCTATCTATCTGTCTGCCCGTCCATCCATCCATCCATCCATCCATCCATCACTTATTTTCTAAATATCTGCCTGTCTATTCATCAATCTATCTCAGAACTTCTACTACCAATGTATTGTCCATCTGTCCATTCATCTATCCATCATATAACTTCTGTTTTAAAAAAATATCTGCCTGTCCATTTATCCATTATATAACTTCTACTCTCTACATATCATCCACTTGTCCATTCATCCATCCCTCTTCAAATTTCCACCATCTAGCACTTATTCATCCTTTCTTGTCTGCTATTTATGCATTTTTGTATGGTCATCCATCCATTCATCCATCCATCTATCTTCTATATTAACAAACTTTTTCAAATCAACATTTCACTCAAATTGTAATTGAATAATATAACACGCGCATTAAATAAAAAAAAAGTAAATATAAGCATTTTCATTAGTGGTTTCGGACATTTGTACACTAAAGCAAAATATAAAGAACCTGCATCAATTTGCTCATCTGATATGCTATAAGATAAAGGCACTGGGCGCTAGTGGAGCCAGTGGACAAAATTATTACTACTGGAAAAATGAAACCACTGTCCATTTCCTTGAAGCAGAGATGCATCCCCGCATCATCTAAACCCACAATCTCACACTTACATGAGTGCACAATGAAGAACAGGTGGCAAAACACAGCTAGAGTGGGTGTGAATATCCAGCCGAGTGTGAAAGTATTTTTCCCCCCCTCTCTTTCGCGCATAGTGTGTGCTTCATGAGATTGCCTGTTTTCATGTTACACATGCTTGGTCCAAATCCCCTCTGTGGATGAGATCACCATGTGATAAGAGCTGCCATAGAAATGGAAGCTACAGACCTTGACCACTTGACCCGACATGTATACCATTAAATAGCACAATTCAACCAAAAATGAAAATTGTCATCATTTGCAGCATTCATTCTCAAGTTACAATCTAAACTTCTATGACTTTCTTTATCTGTATCACTTGATTTTTTATTAATTTTTGTACATTTTTGGGTGTCTTTAAGAGTCAGATAATTCACTGTTGAACTATATTTTTGCTCCCTGAGGACAGAAAAAAAGAAAATAAATAATAATAATAACACCCCACAGCTGCCTACCCTGCAGAGCTAAGAGGAAAACATGAATAGGCTAAAGCTGGAGCTAAATAAATATATTAATGTGAAATGTGACATGACTTTAAGACACCGTCAAGTGCTAATTTGCATGCCTCAGTTGTCAGGCACCTCTAAACAGCCCTGTCACTTAAAGCAGAAGGGAAGAAAGCAATCAGATCGTGTGATGGCGACAGATAAGGGGAGACAGTTTAACAAAACTGAATTCAATCAGCCTGCCAGAAGCACAAAGTCAAAACAGACCAAAACAAATAAACCTTACACAGGAGCGACTTCCTTAAGACTCGTCAAAGAGCATGTGGTGTGGATTGAGAGAACTGGATTGGAAATGCAAATAGAACGGCTGTTTATCCCAGAGAGGGGTTAGAGATGAAGGTTAAGCATGCTACAGCGGTTGTCACGGAGACTGCGCTAAATACTGGCCACTCGGTGGTCGTTCAGCTGGTGGGTGGTAATCATGCTAAGTGACAGAAGATGCATCAAAAGGGTAAACACATACATGAGCACACACTGCAGCCATGTTTGGCAAGCTCAATAGGGGGAAAAAACCAACAACAGGCTTTTCGCGTGTTAGAGCTAGCTGAGGTTAGTAGCGAGGAACAGAATACTAAATTAAAACATTAACATATTCACTTGATAACCTTAAACGTGCTCTTTTACTGTATATACTACCCTACCAATTATATTTCTTGTTTTTCCACTTAGTTCATATCCAAGCCTCTCATCCCCTCACTGAAAATCCCAAAACTCCAATCTTGGCTGAGCACTGCAATACTTTGAACTTAAATATTTCTCAAAAAGTCATTAAAATGTAGAGTGCATGTGATAACTCAACTTACATGTAATTAGCTAGTAATTAGCTAGTTCGGTGTTTACTTTGCTCAACTCTGGGGTGATGAGCTGGATGCCATTTTGTTGTGTGGGATGGGAGGGCTGATTCTAATCCTCGCTAGACCTCCCGAGACACCGCGCATCTCCTTTACTTCCTTGGAAACTTTGGCAACAAATCTTGGTGAGATATCATTTAACTCTTCACGCGCCTACAGAAGGAAAACATGCTACAGGAACAGAGATGAACCACTAGGGTATGCCAATGAGTCAAACACAATGAGGGAAAAAGGGTAAACATGTTAATTGTCTTCGGGCATGCTCTCTGTTGAATTTTCAAAATGTGTATTGCAATTATTCCACAATAAGAGTAACATTTGTGTTCACAGAACTTTTTATTTTTTTTTCATTTTATTTAAATATATATTTTAATAAATATTTGCAGCTTTAAATTGCTAAATGCACATATGTTAAGTGTTTTACAAGCTTTCATTTTAATTACACATTCTACTGAAAATATATTTCATGGGATGGTAATGTCTATACATGAAATATTTTTTTTTCAGTGAAATGTTTACATTTAGTTTTTAATTACATTAACATTTAGCAGACACTTTCATTTAAATGAGAACAATAGAAGCAATCAAAAGCAGCAAAAGAGCAAAAATATGTGCATGTCTCAGTTATTAAAATTTTACCTTGTAAAACACCTCAAATATTTGCATTTTATTTAAAAAAATAAAATAAATAAATAATAAAAAACTGCACATTACAGTTGCAAATATTTTTTATTAACATTTAAAACTTATATTATTATATTGTATCATTATTGTATATTATATAATTTTATTTAAAATGTCATGATACATTTTTTCTTTTTTTTCTTTTAGTTTAAAATAAAATCAGTCTACTGAAAATATTATATGATGCAATGAGTTTTTAAAATCACTTTGTTTAAAAACATTTAAAATTTCAAATTGTATTACTAAAACTGTGACTTGAAAAAATGCAAATAATCGTACTGGCGAAGATAAAAAGCATATGTTCCTATTCTACCTAGCTATATCTTCCTAGAGCTTAATCTTGTGTAGGGATCATACTGTATTAATAAACAGATTAAACTTGTTTAGGCCCCAAATTATTATTGATTATTGACGTACAGATTGGTTTAGTTAAGGTAATTGTTTGTGTCACTGGAGCTGGAACAAGTGAGCGAATGATGAATTCCAATTTAAATGAAGATTTTATTAGCCCTAATGCTCAAGCAAAGACCATCAAAAAAGGGCTCCTAAAAAAAATTAGCTTTCCGTGCATGCATCAACAACAAACAAGGCATCGCAAAAATGGCAAAGAAATTTGTGTGCTGTGCATTTGCATAACTTGTTCAAACAGATCTGTGACATTATCTCTGTATTTAATTACCGACATTCAAAATAAGTAGCACAGAACATTGATCATTTTGGTCTAGATTAAAGCTGTCAGAGGACGATACTCCGCTCTCAGTGAGGCAGACAAGCCATTTATATCACTACAGGCCCAGCACCACCCCAGCGCCCCTCATACATCAACCCAGAGGAACACCCAGAGCGTGCGCGTGCTCTTGCCTACCTATCTAAGAGGGGACCTTGGTGTCGCTACACACTCACTAACAGGGGACCTCAGAGCCAAGTGGGGACATTTTTCAGGTTCCCTACTGGTTATTCCTTAAATCGTGTTAAAATCAACTGAAAAGGCCTTTGGTGAGCTTTTTTTTTTACATTTTCCCCAAGGTGAGTGTGTGTGTTTAAGGTCATTCTCATTCTCAACTTAAATGACATTTAACTGTTTACTGGTAGTACCAACAGGGTTTTTATCCCCAAAATATTTTTACAGGGTTTTTTTTGTTGTCAACAACTTGTATTATTTTAATTATCAACAATGTTGTTTCAGATATGTTCAAAAAGTGAAATATTAATAAATATTAAGTCATCCAAATGTGTCCTTCCTCTCTAATGAGACCTTTTTGGTCTTTGCAGGTCTTTTAACATTCCCACATTTATAGAACCCACTGAAACTTTAGTGCGATAATTAATTAATTTATCAATAGATTTGGAGTTTTGACCTCTGCATGTGTATTTGTGTCTGGTTTTAAGTGGACGGCACTTTAGATATATATAAATAAAGAAACAATAGAACTGTGAAGTGCTGGAAAACAATGCATGTACTTTGCTTAAACTGCATACATAGCATTTACAGGTTCAACTGTATAGAAATGACCATATGATAACCACACATATAACATTTTAGTCAGCAAGATGGCAACAGGTCATAGGCAGAGAGACAAAAAAAAAAAAAGACCTTAAAAGAACATTTTGTACAAACCCTGGTCCCCCTTTGGTCATTGTTGAGTGGCAGTCCCCTCTTAGTAACGTGTATGTGTGTGTGTGGGACACGGAACAGGCTAATGCAGGAGTGCACTGCCATGCTCTAAAGGTCAAAGCACTCTACTGTCCGCCTCAATAGCTCATCCTGCCTGTTGCACTTTTTTAAACAGCATGTGCGAGTGAGGAAAACCAAGGCTTTGAATTAGATCTGAATGGCGATGATTGTAAAAGAGTGAGATCCACGTACACCTGTGAGCCAGACTCAGTGAGAGGATATGTGATACCCATCACTATTCTGAGCCGCAAAGGTCAGCGTTCGTGCGCGAATATTACAGTCTGGCTAATAGAGGAGAACTCCATGGTTACGGTACTATGTGTTCAGAGAGTGTTGAACTTTCAGAGCAGGATTTTCATTTGTGTGAACTTCCTTTTGAATGACTGCACAAAGAAAAGAAAAATCACAAATTAGATCTCTGTAATGTCTGTTGAGATTGAATGGAGATTAAATAGAGATTTTTGTTTAATGAGATATTAGTAATATTACATACTCCCTAATGGGGTTTCAGAAGAGATTTCAATATTGCCCTAAATTGTGCTCAGGTTTGACAATCAAGTCTGAGAAGTAGAGTTAGTGTCTTAAGAAATATTAGAAATTAGAATATTAGAAATTAAAAAAAATCTATTAAAGGAATAGTCAAAATTATGCAATGATTCAGTTACTTTCTAAGCCATCATAGGTTCATATAATTTTCTTCTTTCAGACAAATACAATAGGAGTTATGTAAAAAAAAAAGTCCTGGCTCTTTCAAGTTTTATTATTGCAGTGAAAGCCCAAAAAAGTGCATCCATCTATCATAAAAAAGTATTCCACATGGCTTTGGGAAAAAAACAAAAAAAACAAAAACAGAACACAAAGAAAAAAGTGTCACATAATCAAATCCAATATGCTGATTTGAAAATACTATTTTTATTTAAAGATTTTTTTTTATTAAAAGAAGGTTTAAAAGAACAGTAAAACATGAAATAAAAAGGTAACACTTTAATATAAGGACCAATTCTCATTATAAACTAAATGCTTATTAGCATGCCTATTATTAACATATTGGCTGTTTATTAGTACTTACTGTATAAAACCCTGCATGACCTACAACTATAATCCTACTCTACTTAACAACTGCCTAACTAAGCAGCAAAGTCTGAGTTTGAGGCAAAGTAAAATAAAATACACCTTAAAACAAAGTGTGATCAATAAACAAATTGTAGTGTGCACTATGCATGCTTAGTATGTAATATGTTAAATAACTAGTACTCCCAAAAACACTCTGCTTAACACACAAAACTATCACAAAACTTCAGAAGACTTTGTATGTAACAGAAAAGTTGTCAGGATATACTTAAAAAAAGCGAAACAACGATAATGATGATAATCTTCATCTTTGGTGGAACTATGCTTCTAATCCTGACATTTTACCTGAATTAGATGTTAATGTCTCAATTAAGACTGGATACATTCTAATACCAGAACAAGTCCTGCATATTGGCGTGTCATTAACGCTGGTTTATTGTAGGCCCACAGGCTGTGTCTGATATCATTTGTTTGAAATCACTTTAAGCACATATGTCTTTTGATTACATCACTGTGCCCTTCCATCTGCGCAGGGGGACCTCAGACACACGTGCCAACATCCCCTTTTAAACTCAGTCACCCTTGTTAAAAAGATCAACATATGCTCTTTTTGGATGATGCTGTCCCCATCAGGCCTCTTAACTAGCTAAACCAGGCTCAAATCAAGACTAAAAATCCTGAAATGCTACATTAATGCCTATTCCTCATTCAGGCCGCTTCCAAGACAAACCTTTTGAAACATGGTCAAATTAACTAAATCTTCTTAAGAGAATACATCAAGCTTAACTGGAATAAGCTAAGCCTTTCAAAGTGTCACTCTGCAGATGTTTTTGTGATATTTCTGCTAAATCCTTTACAGACATCACTTGGCTTAATTCAATTAAGTTACATTTAGCTTTATTGAACGATTAACCTTTCAACAAAAAAACAAAACAAAAATAAAAACACTAAAGTTTGAGAGTGCTAATAAAGCAATCTAATAATATCAGATAAATATAGATCTAAACGGACTCCAAAGTCATTATTATATAAAAACAACAAATAATACCATCCGAGTGTGACGGTTACAGTATACTATCATCCTAAAAACATGCAAATTTAATGAAAATATTCTAGTCGTATGAGTCCCATTGATGCCCCCGTGAGAGTTTCCTAGCTTTGTTAGGTTTAACTACAAAAAATATTGGCTTGTTTAACAAGCGGGGTTTGAAAAGACACGTGTAAAGCAAACGGAACTCAAAGGCTCAGCAAGCCCCTCAGCCACAAAGACCCCCTCCCATTCCCTTCATACTTCACACTCCGTTCACACAAACGTATGGATAAGTAAATTGTGATGATACTAGTGCTAATGAAGGGTAAAATGCTGGTTGGATGGGAGCAGCAGCGGAATGTGGCGTGTGGGAAGGGATGGATGGCAGCCTGATGATTAATGCGTCAGAGAGCCGACGGGGGCCGGGCGCAGCACCAGAGGCCTTGCCACCCCTGCTCGCTCATTTGGAAATCTCTCTCAGCAGAGGGAGAGAAAGAAAGGACTTCTGCCGCTGTGACTGAGTCTCAACGGCAATGGATAAACAAATACCCCTTTTCCAGCAAAATGCTGCTGGTGAAAAGTCTTTCAGAGACCATTACATAACTGACTGCTGGAACATAAGCTGTCCTCAAAAAAACAGAGCGTATTATTTTTACCATCTAAAGTCACTTTAGTGTCTTTATCTGACAAGCCAGTTTTGATGCAACTCTAAAAAGTCAAAACTAAACTATTTTGTCTTTCAATATTGTCTTAAATATCAAAAACATGAAAACGCATACAATTATTTTTGTGTGTGTATATACAGTTATTATATTCTATCTAGTAGGAAATATCATTGTACATTTCCAAACATTCATTTTGCTATTAATTGTAATAATCCAGTGAGATTTTTGACAGCCAGTGTTCTTCAGAGAATAAATAAAGTTTTTAGAGTTTTTACAGTATTTGGGATCTAATTCACTCTTGGTGAGCAAAACACTTTCAAAAATAGAGAATAAAAAATCTTACTGACCCCATTTTTTGTGGCGTACTTAAAGAAAAGAGAAAAAAAGATAGTTTAAAAATGTTTATAATGGGAGTGATCTGGTTTTGTGCAATCTAGTTCTATGTCAGTCTCTCCAGATTAAGATGTTGCTTGAAAACTTTACTCGAAACGCATATTATTCCACCCTGGCCACAAGAAGACCGCATAAACAAAAGGCCAGAGAGGAAAGAAAGAAAGAAAAAACAAAAAAAAAACAAGATAAGACAAACACAGCAGAAGAGCAGAGACCTGCCTTGCCCCCTCTCTCTCTCTTCCTTTCTCAGCATTCCTCCTCTCAGCATGACGATGAACCGCAAGGACCTCTAGCACCTGTCCCTCACTCTGAAATCAGTGAGCTGTGCCGGGAGTCACACGGCCTCTCTTCCCCATCCGTCTAAATACGACATCCTTGAGCTGAGATTGCGTGGGCAGTTCGGTGTGTATTTTGCATTGTCTCCGAGCGGGCGTCCTGATCTAGGCAACGTCTGTGCACACAAGGATAAGAATCCCTGTGCAGGCGGCAGGAGATTAACTGCCCTCTGCCTCTCACATCTTCCACTATCGATCGCCACAGATAAATAAATATATAAATAAATAAATCCTCACACAAATTCACTAAGATGACATCACAGTCAAAGAGGCAGAACAAGGAGTCCTTGTGGCAGAGCCATGTCCTTGAGGTCAGAGGCAGTGCAGAGACCGAGAGAAAAAGAGAGCCTTGTTTTCCTCTAGCAACTGATATTAACTAGCATAGCCACAAAAGATAACTAAATTAATATTTGATACAGATTTATAATTTAATCACTTTCTCTTCCGGGAAACACACTAAAAGTATTGATGACTCATCCTGCACTGCACAGACTGTTAGCCAATCAAATGCTCTGGATAAAAACAATGTCTCTCCTCTTAAATGATAAACACCTGAAACGGACTATATAGTAGCAAACATTTCTCATGACAGACCTTTTAGTATAATTAACTCATATAACTAACCATAAGTACAATTTTTGATCATATAAAAAAAGAAAATGTCTCAATTTTCATATTGAATAAAGACATTCTTTTTTCTGGTGCACATTAAGTATTGTCATAGCTTCATAAAATTAAGGTTGAACCACTAATGGACTGTTTTTGCAATGTCCTTACTATCTGTCAGGGCCTTAAATGAGTCAGTTGCATTGCTGTCTATGCAGGTTTGGAACAACACGAGGGTGAGTAATTAATGTCAGAATTTTCATTTTTGGGTGAACTAACCCTTTAAGTGAACACTACATGGCAAAAGGTAAAGGTAATGTAAATACAATACAAAAATACAGTCAATTAACAGGCATCACGAAATATGCAATATCAGCCAATATGTAGACCAAAAAAAAAAAAAAAAATGATTTAACTTTTATGGTACTGATATTGTGCATTTCTTAAAATGGAACAAAAAAGGCTTCTTTTGAGTTTTCAAGGTAAGATGAAAAAAATAAATAAAAAATGAGACATCACTGTTTCATTATGGCCGTGGTTTTGTGTTGCCTTGCGCTAATGTGTTTAGCTAGCACAGATCTTCTGGATCACTTTACGGTAATTTCACAAGAGCCAGCTAACACAATAATAGGAGCATCATCAGCACGGCCCCCTTTCAGTATTAATGGCGAGTGTATGTCTTTGGCAAGACAGCGTTCTGTTTACAAGCAGAGTTGGAGGAGAAAGAGGGCGAGAGTGAGAGAGAAAGAGACAGAGAGAGAGAGAGAGAGAATGCAGCATAAACCAAGCAGAAGGCCATGAAGGACTGAGGTCCTTAACAAGGACTGGGATTCATCCAATCCCTCTTGGGAGTGTCTTCTTCAGCTCACTTCTAATTTATACCCATACAAATAACTTGGCTTCGATTAATAACTGAAACACAAGACAAAAAAATAAATAAATAAAAAAAATACAGTGCCTTTGCCAAGTGCAGCGTGTGTGTGTCTGAAAGAGAGAGCATTTCTCCTGTGCCTCAGCATGTTTGGGCTGATAGACTGTGGAGGAGAAGGACATTAATCGTAAAGGCCTGCTGGAGTGTGGGCTAAAGTTGCTGGCCGTAATACTGTCTGTCTGAATCATCGCCCCCCTTCAGGTCTGGTCCGGGGCGGGTGTCTAGTTTTCCATTCTAATGTGGCCTGACACTCAGAAAAAAGCATCATTCCTCCCTCTGTGCTGATGAGAGTCCATTAGGACAGGGACGATTTAGTAGGGGATAAATAAGGGTGTCTGTGAATGTCTTTTATGGCTTTAGATTAAGAAAGCTCCAATATAGAAACTCTTGCTAACACAATAGCCCATCATTATTTTTTATTTATTTTGAATGCTAAGGCTGATGTTATAAATCAACAGTGGTCATACTATAGTTCCAATTAAAATTATCCATGCTGAAAAAAGGCAACATAATTAAAAAATAAATAAATAACCCCTGATAACTGCTACAGTACTGGCCTTGTGCAATTTAATCATTATCTTTTTTTTTTTTTTTGTATAGCAGAATTTTGTTCAAATAAATGATGTTACAAAGAACAGAGTCCTGCAAACCTACCAAGGAATAGCTGGCACAGATACATAGCATGCATTAGGGTTGGGGTTTTTAATGCAACGCACCAATCAGAGATTTAAACCTCACCTGAAGAGAAAGGGAGAAAGCGGACATGGAATTTCACAGTTCGTTCTAATTTGATTCAATTTTGACTTTGGTAACACTTTATTTTAAGATGGCCTTATTGCAAGTTACACATACTTACTATAATAACAATTAATTATGCATAATTACATGCAAGTACCCCTAATCCTAACCATATAATAAGTACGTGTAGTTAATTAATATTACTCAGTACTTCTACACTATAACACTGGAGTTAAAATAAACCGATTTGTATTTGTGTATTGTTTCTATACTTTTACTCAAATTCATTTTAGATATATACACAATTAAATAGTGGCTGTCATAAAACCATGATAGGTTTATTCAAGCAAACATTACACATTGAAGAACAGTACAATTGTAATGAAACACGAATTGAGTGATTACATACCAAAGGAATTGGATATCTGTTATTTATATTCTCTCTTTTAACATACCTTCGGATGTTTATTTTGTGCTGAATTATTATTATTATACTAAACTAAATTAATACTAAATTAAGGAGATGATAAGTTCAAGTGCACTTAAACTGAGGCGCTACAGAGACCTGTCACTTCAAAACACACATTTAGTGTTTGAATACTGTAATAAAATGGTAGGAATTTTAAATCTGAGACTTTGTTTCATATCAAAAAAAGTTAAAAAGCACATTGCTTCTTGCAATTTAATGGATGGGAGGTGCGCTACAATGATCTGTTCATGGGCTGAAAACATTAGCAATGATATGATTTCATAAAAAAAATTGTTGTTTAAAATCAAGAATTTTTTTGTTTTACCCAGTCTTAGTATACATAATCAATTTCCAGCTTAAATAAACTAGATTTAACATGTAATTAAACCTATATGTGTATGTGATGCAAAACACATTGTTCTTTATTCTTCATTGCAGTTTTATTCAAGTAATTAAAAAGTGAGTCATGAGATGTTCATCAATGAATTACATCTATTTCAAACCTCCAATCGACCCAAATATGGAAAATATTATTGTATCTTGAACCCTTGCTTGTCTTCAATGAGCCTTAGCAAAAAAAATGGCAAGAAATAAAATGAGGAAGACCTGAGAGGCGCTGGCAAGACATTGATAGAGTGGAGAGTTTGAGTACGGTTTACCAAATGACTTATTTTACCGTCCTCCTTCAAAACACATTCCCCACATTTGAAGAGGAAATGATTGCATATCTGGAGTAAATGTGCTCTGTGAAAATGGAGAAATTCAACTGGATGAGACACCGGAGAGAATGAGGTGTAATTTCTGTCCTGAAAGGTGAGAGACAGATGATGTTAGAAGGGACGAGGAAGATGGAGTGCTGCAGAGATACAGCACCTGTACCGGTGGAGGTTGAGAGAGCAGTCAGTGAGTCAGAGGCAGAAGAAAGGCGAGATGGTTTCGGTTATGACCAGCACTGCTAGCTGTAAAGTACAAGCTATTTGGAAAATTGGAATGGGGATGAAGAAGAAGGAGAAGAAAAAGAAAAAAACAACATCACACAAACACAAGAGGTAAAAAGGAAGCCATACCTGGGAACTGAGCAGCTCCTGTGTGAAAGGGGGAGAGGAAAAGAGAACATAATTAGGAGGAAGCCATTCACCAACAGGCGACCCTCAAAGTGTCATGCAGTCAGAGAAAAGAAAAATAGCACATTTGAAAAAGCTAAGTATCATATCGCAAAATCACAGTCAAACAGTTAAAAAAAAAAAAGAAAAGTCAATTAAAATGTTCTATAAAACAATAAACAGTACAGCAGTTTGTTCTGGTCCTCAAATCTGATGGGCTAAAGGGGTTTTCCAATCGTGCGATCATCACTCAACATTGCCACGGGAATCACTTCACCCTATGTTTCACACTGCTTGCAGCAATTCTGACAGACAACACTTAGAAATACTATAATTGTCACAAACTGTGTTTTTTTAGGCGAGAATGTAATTGCTTAGATTTCATATAGGTGGCTTGTTAATAAAGATGGTCTCTATTTAAAAATGACTTTTCAGAGATGTGAATGTGCCGAGAGCAGCCTCACCTCTGCCAATTCTTTGGGAATTTGCCACTGACTCTGATGTCTCTACAGTGGTTAAACATGAGCTATAAATCTAATAGGCCATCTTTGGTCTCATTGATCTATTATTTGTTCTCTTCCAGAGCAAACCGTTTTGGCTGAGGGCAAAGTCATATGCATAGCTTTAGATTTTCTATAACTTTGATGCTGTGTATCAGAGCCCTGCCACTGAACTTGACTGAATTGGTTAGCAACTGTATGTTATATATATATATATATATATATACATAAGCTTAAGGATAACTGCTTTTATCAGATGCAGGTAATCACACTCAGTCCATGTTATATAATTCTATAAAAAAAATAAAAATAAAATATGTTATTGTTGTTGTTATTGTTATTATTGAACAGCCATTAAACCAGCAAAATCCTCATGAATATAAAAACGGAGGAAGAAATTCATCATCAGGTCCCCGTCGAAACACAAACTCATTCAATGCTTTCTCTCGATGTGGCGCGCTGTGAAACTTCCTTAATTGCAACATGTCAACAGCACCTGGTCTTGAGCTCATCTATCTGCTGCTTAGGCCCCGAATCAGTAGCTTAGTTAATGCACCGCCTCTAGTACCCGCATAACAGTTTTAAAAAGCACTTAGAGCCAGCATGGCTTTATGAAACTGTGCAATGAGTCAGAGTCTGATTAGAAAAACAATCTTCTTATTAGCATTTTCACCAAATTTTCATCTTAGCTAATGTGCTAATTAGCATTCCTCTTCTGGGACCCAACGCAAAGCCATTGAAGATGGATATTTGTGCCTCAGCTTTGCTCAGAGCGTCTGCATGTCAATTGAATTTAAACAACATTAGAGAAAGTACACAGAAATCCATGCAAATATCCATTGGTGACCATGGCATAAATCATCGCTCAGTACCAAACAAAACTCTTCAAACCCAGCCGCTTGCAACAAAACCCTAGAGGCAAGATCTAAATATACCTCACAAAGCTTTGCATAGGCCTATGAAACAGCCAGGATTCCTTCATCAATGCAATGTCGGTTACGGTTGGAAACTACAGTAGCCTGGTCTAAGCTGCAGGTCTTTTTTTTTTTTAGAGATCGGCAGAGACTACAGTGAATACAGTGTTCCTTCTTTAGGATTTGTCGCATGATTTGGTTGAGAGTCACAGGGGTCCAGGGCCACCCTCGAATTTAAACCCCTGGAGCACAGGCCACACGAACTGGGTTATCCATGTTAAGTAAATGTCAGCCGTCAGAATAACTCTGCATTGGCTTTTCAGCCCTAGGCTTTGCTGGGCCCCTAACCGGAGAGCTAAGGGACCGCCCACTCCGTGTCACACTCTCTCCCCTTCTCTTCAGGTGAGGTTAGAATCTCTGACCAGTGCAATGCATTAAACATGAGTTCTCCCACTTGAGAGATGCTCCCTACTCCAAAATGATAGGGACATTAACTTTGGGGTCAGCATGCATGAGCTGCATTAATGAACCCTTGTGTCTCGCTTTAGCAGCGCACCAACCCGAGACCACTTCACACAGTCAAAAGCTTGAAAGCAAGGAATGTTTTAAAAAATATGCTCTCATAATTGGGAATATATTGAATGTACAGAAAGACAATTCAATTCAATTCCATTCAAGTTTATTTGTATGGCACTTTTCACAATACAAATCAGGTAGTTGTTAAGTATTGGTTATGGTTAGGGATGTAGAATAAGGTCATGTAGAAAAAAATGACTCCCCTGTGTTAACCCTATCATTTTGACAGCACTATATATGACCGTACACCACAGCTGCCTCACACAGGTTTGCACAATATCATCATCCTGTTCATGAGGTATTAAATTAAACATGATAAGTGGACCCATTAAAGCACAATTACCAGTAATCTGCAAATGCGAACATGAGAAAGGCTTTTTCCAGCGAAAAATGTCACTGGACAAAATCTGTCGGATTCATGGACTTCAAAGTCAGTGACAAAGCGCAAGTGTGTCTAAGGATCAAGTCTTTGTCCTATCAGGCTGCTTTAGTCAGAGAGGATTGAAGCGTGTGTGTACCTGAGCCATAATAGGGAGGGATTTATTGTCTGTCTGCCGGGCGGTGATTAGACCCCGCTGCTGCCACTCTGATAAGCCTCGCTGATGGGAATAGACACTCCAGTGTCCTAAAACCACCTTGGAGGAGGCCAGAGAGAGAGGTCACATCTGGCGGATCCCACCATCCGCCTCTGACTTTGAAGTGACTTTTGAGAGTTTCTCAAACTTTGGGGACACTTACCACTTCTTCTTCAGATCGAGGCTCATTAAGCAAAACATTTTAGAATTCGTGGTCCAGCAGGTCTGCTTTCACAGATTAATTTCCTTCTGCTTTGGGGAATCCAGCAATGCTTTCTGACATTACACAGAACATTCATGAGAAGATTTGTGGGCAGCCAGAAATGCATGCCAGATAACCTGCCATGAACAGTTTGATATTTTCAAAAATTCTTTAAAAACTACCCTGCTGAATTTCCATGCTGGTCCACTGAATTTTCCACTGCCACGGTGCAACTAAAGGATGTGCAAACTTGATCTAAAACACAGCACACTTTTTAAGAGTTTATTTGCAGTATTACTTTATTATGTTACGATGTTTTATTGTGTTAATTAGCCGTTTTTTTTTCCAGTTATTTTTTAACCTAGTCAAAATAAAACATATTTTAAAATAAAAGTCGTTTGATTGAGATTAATTGGAATCCTGAATGAAAAAAACAAACAAACAAACATTATTTCTGAGAACTGATAAAATAATTGTTTTGCAAATTTTGCAAACAAAATGTTCATATATATTTATATTTTATAAAAACATTTTATATAAAACCCCCTAAAATTAAAAATAACATTTATTTCTCAAAAATATCACCCCATACAAAACGGCAGCAATTACTGTAACTTTAACATTCCAAATATATTAATAAGCATAATTCCGTAAATGTTATACATTAACATGAATTTATTATACTACCAATAAACAAAAATATAAAACATGTTTTAAATGGTAGTATAATGAATTCATGTCCATTTACATTTTTTTTTACTGAATTATGCTAATTAGTATATTTGGAATGTTAAAGTCACAGTAATTGCTGCCGTTTTGTATGGGGTGATATTTTTTAGAAATAAATGTTATTTTTATTTGAGGTATTTTAGGTAATTATATTTATTAATTTATATTTTTATATATATATATATATATATATATATATAAACGTATTCTAAATATTAATATTATGCTACTATTAATATTTTAATATTCAAATTCTAAATTATTAAATAAATTGACAACAACAACAATAATAATAATAATAATAAAAGTAATTAGTAGCAGCAAAACATTTTTTAAAATTAAATTGTTCATTTGTTTCATGTTATTATTTATTTCAAATTGTATATAACAAAAACAACAACAAAAACTATTTATAAATAAAATTAATATACCGTTTTAGTGGCAGTGCTTTTATATATTAAATACAACACAAACAAATCAATATTAGTTTACATTATAATATATGTCATTAATATGCAATATTTCAATGCACCTTTCTAAAGAAAATTCTTTTAAAATGTTGGATGTTTGCCAACTAGTCAATCCTAAAGGATAGTAAATCAAGAGTTCAGGAGTTGACATGTCATCAGGCCCTGAATGTTTAGGCATTCAGAGCACTGATGGAGTACTGTGAGCAGATGTACATATCCACAAACATGCAGCTTCCAGCCTGACCTGCTGAGCCTTCATGTAATTAAAAGGTTAGGAGAGCAGAGTCATATTTTCATCTCAAAAGGGATTTGAAGGAAAGGGCAGGGTTGTGTGGCCTAGCACGATCCACACAACACACAGATTGACCTTCACATCCATGCCTTTCTGAACAGCATGCCAAAGAGACCAATTGAACACCTCTACTCAACACACCAGGAGGCCACAAGGATTGTGATGCTATCTCTTTTTAACAGACAATCAGAATCTGATTAGAAATCCTTGAAAAGAGGTGACATTTACATTCGTCACACTTTTGGCGAAGCTCAAACTAAAGGCAAGTCAAAAAGATAGAATAGAAACGAAGGAGGAGGACAATGATAAGACCTGAATACCAACAATGCCGCTATTAGATGTTCAAAAGCGGATACGAATGTTACAGGCAGTCGGTGAAAATAGCTTCAGACGAAAGTCATCAGGAGTTCAGGGACAGAACGGGGGCGAGACAGAGAACTGATACAGCAAAGGGACAGTTGGGGTGGACACAGATGAGACCTAGACACCAGAAAGGGAATGCTACCATTAATTTTGAATGAGAGGCACAGATCTCAAGTAATTGCTCACTGATAGCACACCAAGCAATTCTTCAATCTCAGGGCATATCTCTGTGGGATCACCCGAGGTAAAGTGACCCCTTATAACTTAGAAGTCACTCCATTTACGAAGGACCCAATGAAATCACAACAAGGATCTTTGAGGTCATCTATATGCTAGTGTACTCAAACTTTTTCTATTTCTCCTTCAGGAAAACAGACCAAAAGTATTGACGACTCAGGACGCATGGCACAAATATTCACCCAACCAAATGCTTCCTGGAATGAACAAATGTGTAGTAACTAAAGCATATTGGCAATTTCTTTCAAAGAGAGACAAGCTGTTTCAAACGTCCTGTTCTGAAAGGAAATGTGTCAAAATAGCTGCCCACAAGGATGTATGACAGTAGAAACCAAACTACTGCGAATATGAATGGACTCTTCCGAAACTAATTATCTAATGAGAATCGAGCAAAAGCAGTGAGCAGTGTTACTTCCTGCTGTTCGCAAATCGCCAAATTTTTGATGGGAATGTCAGTCACGTAATTCAAAAAAGGTCCTTCAACCAAAACAAAAACAAATAAATAATTAAATGATAAAAAGCACCATTTCGTAGAAAATCAGAACCACACTCTGAATGCCTGACCCGCTAGAGGCCGTGGAAAACATTTTTGGCTGTTATTAGTGAAAGGAAAGGTCGGTGTTCTGGAAAGAAAAGGTTATAATCACAACACACACGAAAATGAAAAACAAACATTTTAAATGTTGGCTTCTCCAAAAAAACAGACAATGACAAGGTCATTTTTGGGTTTCTGTAGCCGGCACTCTTTGCGAGAAATAAGAAACACATTTTGGGGGTTGCCACAGTGTGATGGAAATTTGCTGCTAACATGCTTTCTGGATGTGAGAGAAATAGGCTTTTTAAAGGTTTCCAGGTCTCTAAAAATGAACTCAAACTTTGCCACCTACAGTACTCGAAATGTAGTGCTTTCTGCTGTAAGACTATAAGAATAGGAGAAGTAGTCTGACTGCACTTACATTATACACTGTGTAACCTGTATGCAGTTACATTTCACCTAAAAATAGTCAGTCAAAGAGAAACACGTCCCTTTAATGTGTAAATGTAGGCACGTGTCTTGATTTTTAACCAGTAAGATTCCACTGTGGGCGGAGCTACCTATAAACAAATGACACAACTGACTAAGGCTCCGTACACACGAAGCCGGTGCGTTCCCTATCCAATCTTTTTTTTCCCTCTTTCTAAAAAAAAATCGCGTAAACACGAAACCACTGAAAACGATGTAGTATATATGCCAAACCAGTATGGGGCG
>JAUCMU010000046.1:6591978-6605928 GCA_032275025.1 Enteromius treurensis | reverse complement strand
TGGTTCCTTGCCGCTGTCGCCTCTGGCTTGCTTAGTTGGGGACACCTGATTTCCAGTGATTACCGTCGTCTTGACTAAAGAGACCGTCTCTGCATTTGATAAATAAAGTTTAATTCTCTTTATTATACATTACCATCACTCTGTTCTTTTATTTGATAATTTTCAGTGCTTTGCTGCAATCTGTATTGTTAAAAGCGCTATATAAATAAAAGTGACTTGACTTGACTTGACTGTAAATCCTAAATTGTGGATAATTAAGCTATATATCATATGCTGAAGTACATTTCTGGAGTGTAAAAGATTAAAAGAAAAAATAACAAGAACCGTACAGAACCGAAAACCGTGACCCTAAAACTGTGATACAAACCAAACCGGGGGTTTTGTGAACCGTGCCACCCCTAATATTTGCAGTAACTGAGATAAAAAAGGAAAAAAAACTCAACTTTTGGATCTGTTAATTTTTTCGATCCCTGATGCAGCTATTTTTCCAATATTGGGACCGATATCCGATCCTAGTATCGGATCGGTGCACCCTTAAATATCATATTTAAAGCAGCAAACGCAATTGAAATGAATGTTACCAAACAGGTAACCAAAGAGTACCATTGTTTTTAATGTTCAGTAGAGTTGACTGATTAAAAGAAAAGAAAAGAAAACATACAAAATAAAATAGGATAAAATTAGAACTGAAGAACAAAGCAGCTTCGCAGCTTCAAGGTTTTGATTATATGTTTGTGACTTTGAAAAGAGGGGAAAAAAACATGTATGAATAAACGACTAAATCAAATGAATCGATGAACGAACAAATAAATAAATAAATGTCATAGTATTTATACTGTCTTGTAAAAAAATACTGCAGTTTTAATAGCACACAACAGTTTCAAGGTTGTGATGCATCTGTGTGACATCTAATCCCATCAGCTTAATCAACATCTCTCTTTTTCTTTCTTGCTTCTTGTTGTCATTATTATCTTCCCTCTTATATGCTTCTTAAGCGATTAGCAGGAAGCATCCCCCTGTGCTGTGTTTTTGCTGGCCCCCGGATGCTCAGCGTGGCATCTTCCAGGAAGTGCTAAATTTGGTGAGCTGGGTGAGCACTGCCCTGAGAGCGCTCCAGTCCAGCGGGAGCGGACTGATGGCAGGAGGTCACTGTGGCAGACGAAGTGTGCGTGGGCGGAAGCGCGAGATAGGAGAGGGGGCGTGTGGACCGTAATCTCTTCCTCCTCTGTGATGGGGGCACATTAGTTCACTTCTTGGCTTGACGAGGGAGAAAAAAAGCAGAGAAAGAAAAAAAAAAGTTCCAGCTGTGACAGGCGCTGGCACATTTTCTCTTGTGACGTGCTCAGGTGGTAGAGAAGGTTGGCGAGGCGAGGGAATGAAAGACAACCCTGACTAATCCACACAGCCGAGTCTTCCGCTAGGTGAATATGTGTGTTTTTGCTTAAATGGGGCACAAGTGAATCAGTGCTAAATTAGTTGTTATAGTCCGAGACGCACCTCTAAGGCTAAAGTGCCGATTTTTACAGAAGGTCAATGAGAAGGTCGGACTCTCAGCCTTAATCTACATTTTACATGGAAATGTACGTTTCTTAATGCTTGGTTTAATTAAAATCATCCAGGCTGTGACATCCTCACTAGCCATGGCAGAGGGAGTTCTTCTGGGGCGTGTCGAGGTGGTCCGAACATCTCAGTTGGATGGTCCGGCGCGCCGCGGTTAGGAGCCGATGGTAGCAGACGACCTGAAAATTAATTAGCGCCTGTTCTCTTTCATGTCAGGATTACCGCGTGGGTCGATTTTGCTTCCAAATGTTCCGAATAAAAAAGAAAAAGACCCACACTCCTTCTAAAAAGCTATCTTAATGTTAGATTGGAGCAAGTGCATACAATATTTTGAGACAATAAAAGCACACTAAAAGGTTTTCAAAGGCATTTGATGTTCAAAAGAGCAATTGTGGTGACTGACTTTGTGCTCACAGGCTCCATTCATTAAGAACATCATAATTTCTTCACCCGCTCGTAGTCCAAATGAATACAATCAGCCCAAAAAACGTTCTCGGCCCGTATTGGCTATTAGTGTGCTCGCGACAAAAAAAATGACTACTCAGAGCTCACAATAGTGGGCTCTCTTACGGTCGTACGAATCAGTGCGGATTTAGCAATGATCACCACGCTGCTTCCAGTGCCTCTTCTAATAAATGAGAACAATAAAAGCCCTTCATTACAATCAAACTTAATCAAACTGCCCTTAAAGAGGAGAGCACAAATATATACGCGTGCTCGCCTGCATATGTATATGAAATCAAGGCAGGCAATGGCATTAATCAAGACTTACTGTGGGCAGGAAATTAAATAAGTAGACAAAGAAAGTGCGACCCTTCGCACCCCGGGAATATTGAAAGACTGCGCACTTGGCCACAGCTTCTCATCTATTTATCATTGACATAAAGGTAATAGAGCTTCACAGCAGTGCTAACGATCAACGACAGCCTCCCTCCAAAATAGATGAAAGCTCCCGAGCAATGAGTGGGGCTTCTAAAACGAAAGACAGTGCGGCTAATGAGTAATTAGGCCGTTGTGTAGGGGTACAGGCCTGGGGCTTAAAGGCCACCAGTAATTTGAGGAACTCGACACGGAAATGACACTAATTGTGTCCGTCAGAATGGCATTGATTCTCATTTGAAATAAAACTGGCCCGAGTGCCTTTTTGATGTGCTGTGCTGACAGCTACTGTCTGCCGCTGAGCTGGCTACCCACGAGCCCCCGGTTTGCTGCAGAGCCTCCAAATTGGCTCAGCTCTCATGACAGGAGCTGGTGTTTCTGCTGAACTAGGGAATGTTAGTTTGCCTGCCCTTTCTCATTCGCTCTAAACCATCAAATCGCTCTTCAGCCCTTAATGGACTCAGGGATTCATTGATAAAAGTACATTAAGGAAAATTATTTTATGCACCAAAACTAATAGCCTATTTTCATTACCTGCCACGAAAAGGTCTTGGGTGGCATGCAAAGTGCATCATGGGTGAGGGAAGCAAGGCCCTGGCTTGGGATGCCAAGTTGTAAGATGGGCAATGTTGATTTATGGGATAGCTTCTATTATTTTTGCTGCCTTTAGTTGCAGGGGTTGAGATTTTGCAAGCAAAATATTTCACAACTTCACACACATTTAAAACAGGAAGCTGACAAACCAAATTTAGAAGTGAATTCCATACTTTGTAGAAAATGGAAAAACAACAAAAAAATAGAATGTAGGATCAAATTTGATTCAGTTCCTTTTAAAGGAAAGAAATTCATAGCAGCTCTTGACCAAAAATGACTAGTTTTTTGAAGAACACCAGTCAAACATACTTGAAGAGAATAACTGTGCCGGTAAAGTATTTTCAAACACAGCATGTTTTGCGCAAATATTCAACGAGTCTCAGCATGCCATGCTACAAACATAAGTTTTTCTGGAGACATGAATTGTCGGCAAACATAGTGACAACAAGCATTCCATCTAAGGTCAACTTCTCAAAGTCAACGCCAGTTGTTTTCCTTTCTTTTTTCCCATGCCCAGGCAAATAGCTATGCATGAGAACAGCCAATACCGCAAACTGTCTTTCAGTGGTCTAAGAGGGAGGAGGAAAACATAACCCATACTAGAAAACTTAAATAAGATCAGACCACAATTCCCAAATCTGTTTTGTCACATACTGCAGCTATGCTCCTAAATTTTCATTTTAAAGCATCCTTGAACTGTAAAGCCATCTATCTAGTTCATGTCAACATGACAGAGCTGGAGACATTGTTTAACCAAAAAAAGGGTCTTACGAGGGTTTCAGGGAAAAGACAAGTACAAAAATGTTTTGAAGCAGTGAAGCTCAACACCTCAGAGGTCTTGCACTCTTAATTGTGTCATACTGTATCTGTGTGCTGGAGAATGCAGACAAATCTTCTAGACACTGAAAGGTTCATGTCTAAAGCTGCTGTCCAATGGAACCTGCTTCTGTGCCAGCATGACTTCTTTGTGCGCGCAGTGAATTAAAAGCAGATGAAAAGACGAAAGCTTTCATTACTTCCTGATGAAAGCATCAGCGCAGAGTGAAAAGAAGCACTTTTACAGGCACGCTCAGAATTGCATCTGCATACAAAGATCTTCACATCAGCGTGTGACTTTTCATGCTTTCCTCAAAAAAAGAAAGTTCGCAAAAATGGAAAATTTGATGATCATTTACTCTCCCCGATGTTCTTCCAAATATGCATGACTTTTCTGTAAAACAAAGAAGAACTATTGAAGTCAATGGGGTCCAAAACAAAACTGGACCAACTGACTTCCACTGGTGGGTCAAAAACCATTAAAACCATTGTTTCCTCTCAAAGTCATTCAGGTTTGGAATGACATAAGAGAGTAAATAAAGGATGATGTTTTAAGTATATCACATTTGTTCCACTGTTTTGCTGATTAAGAATGAAGACACTACATAAGCCTAGTTTAGTATGAGCACCAGGACTCAACGTGTCTGAACAACGGCTGATAACCTCTAGGCTTCTGCTCCATAAAGCTCTTTGAGACTATAAAAAGACCAATTCGTCAAGCCCATTTGACTCCGTAAGATGTAAATCTACACTACGTGCCTCAAACTTCCACACCGTCAGCAGTCTTTCACACTTCCACTTGAAAAAAAAAAATGATGCAGCACTGGCATTGTTGTACATTATGCATGCTTCAGACTCCTCCATCACATCCACCGAGATCAGTTTCACAGATTTAAACACTCATCTCCACCAGCAAACAAACACACGCTCACGCACATGCGCGCACACGCGGGAGCTAAGAGGTTAGGTCAGGATAACATTTACAATCCGTAATAATAACATAGGCTAGCTGGCACTTTAATCACCCTTGAACTCAGCTTAGCCCGGCCTTATTGCAGTTATTACAGAGGTAATTCCAGCCACCGCTGAGAATCTTTAGATTTCATTTAAGACTTTTGGGATGATGCTGAGCGGTGACAATGGCTATCCATCTTTCTAAACACTCCTAATCTTAACGGAGGATCCCAGCCTCCGATTGTGCCGTTGATGGATAGCTCTCTGTTTTTCCCCCCCTCCTTTCATCCGGTCTGAGGAGTTTCTGCTATCGCAGTAAGCGAGACATGCAGCCAGCCGAACATCCGAGGGACTGTGGCTTTAAATGTGTCGGTCTGTAGGTCCTATCATTTTTTGGATAACAGTCTTTATAATACTGAAATTGAAAGAACTTTTGTCGTTTTTACATTTATGGCATTGACATCACAACATGCCACCTAAAGAATGTCTCTGTTAAATACACAAAAGATTCAAACATTGCTTATCTACTGATATTTATAATGTAGACCTTTTATTAACAAAGCTTTTAAAACTGCTGTCAATCCCTTAAAATAGGTCACAAAAAACAGCTTTTCTAGCTTTAAAATTATTAATATTAATATTTTTTAATTTTTATTTATTGGAAGCTAAAATATATCTACATATAAAATGTACTTAAATTTAAATTTGAATTGCAATTCTTATTTGCTACCTCAATTTAAATTGACCTGTTTTATTATCACCTAAATTTTGCTTCTGTACTACAAGGATTTCACTTGTAGTACAGGCTTGTTCAGCCAAAAAATACATATTTTGTTCAATTTGTGTAAGGATGATGTTTCCTTGGTCACAAAAAAAATAAAAATAAAAATGTACATGCACTCATCTGTAAATACAGAAGTCTGTCAAAATACAGCAAGTTGCCTCTTTTCTCTCTATGAAAAAAAAATTGTACAGCAACTACATTTGAAACGGCAGTAATGAAGTACTTTAAAACTTCATGGAAACGTTTTCCCCCCTGCTTTACCTTCCCTCCTCAGTTGAATGCGGGAAGCGTTTAGTCATGCCCCGCAGAACAGATTTGATTGGAGAAGTTTTGGCCCTTAGTCATTCACTGACTTCCACAAGGGAATGGTGAATTTTAAAGGTAACACTGTCATGAATTGAAGTCACAAGATCTTCGGTTTAGTCACACAGGCTGAGAGGCACGACTGACTTATCCCATGGGTCCACCATCAGGCTGTCTTTGATAGGGAGATACCTAGCCCTGTTCTACAGTGTTCAAGAAATGTAAAAAGCACTGACTACAACAGAGAAAAACACACATTTTATTCAAATGAAGCGTGTGTGCTCTGGATGCATGCATGCTTAGTATGTTGTATCAAGCGAGCGTTATGGAGAACCACCACAACAAACAACATTTTTTTGCAACCAGGATGCCTAAGGGACGAGAGGAGAGAATGGGAGTGTATTCCTTCTAGTCTGTGTGAGTGTTGTCAACCTGTCATCTACACTAAATGCCTTTTTTCAATCCCTTTTATTTATATAGCGCTTTTAACAATACGGATTGCAGCAAACCACTGAACATTATCAAATGGGAGATTAGAGTGATGGTAATGTATAATGACGAGATTAAACCGTTTTTTTTTCAAATGCAGAGACGGTCTCTGTAATCAAAATGACGATAATGACTAGAAATTAGGTGCCCCCAACTAAGCAAGCCAGAGGCGACAACGGCAAGGAACCAAAACCCCATCCATGAGAGAAAGGAGCAAAAACCAGGCTTAGTTGGGGCCAGTTCTCCTCTGGCCGGATGCTCAGCACCTAATTTCCAGTTCAATTTTAAGTGCATTCCAGATTTTGCAAAGGACTTGTGTTTGTGTGCATTTGGTTCCACAGGGCTCATCACAGTCAGATTATAAGGCAACTATCCCCACCCTTCTAAGCAGGACCTTACTCACTGTAGGAGAGAGCCAAACAAGTTGAACTACTCAGGATTCAAGGTAAACATCTCACATCCCGTCTGGATTTAAGGCAAAGCGGGCAGATTTGTTGCGAGGTGTCCCTGTGAACAGTACTAGATTAACAAATGTGGCTGGTTAATGAAAGGAAACTCCACTTATTCTTCCCAGAATGGGATCTGAGAGGATGTGGATAAGAATCATGGCTTGGACTCTGATATAGTCCAAGATATTATTCAAATGGAAGACAATTTTGTGTAAAGGTAATGATGCTTAGAACAGCCTAGTTTAAATAGCAGGTTCAACCTTAATTAAAGTCCAGATTACAGTCTATGCTACACCATCCTTACTTCACATACAAAAAAGAAGAAAATGTCAGAAAAAAGGTAGTCAAAACTAGTTTTCAAACTGTAAAAGTAGGGCTGGGCGATGTATGTCGAACGATATATTATGCGCATCTAGTCAGTAAAGCTGCTTCTTTGATTAAAATCTCCGTCACCTGTTTTCAAAAGGAACGCAATCTTATACACGGAGCCATAGATCACTGAGAAGCTGCGCCATTGAATCACCCGCGAAACTCAACGCGTAGCTTGTCAGTGATCTATGGCTCTGTTCATAAGCTGACGGAGATTTACCGCTAATCAAAGTACCGGCTTTACTGACGAGATGCGCATAATATATCATTCGATATATATCGCCCAGCCCTATGCAAAAGTTTTTACAAAATTCATAATCTGTCACACTGAAATTCAAATGATCATTTCGACACCAAGGCTACAAGTGCAATTTTAATTTTCACAAAAACATTAAAATAAAAGTATTTTACAGAGTTTCAAGGCTTGATCTGTCCACCTGCCTTTGGTTAAAAGTACATTCTGATATTCCAATTACTGACCTTTTCTCAAATGCGAGAAGCTGATGCATGAAGGCTTATTTTCAACGTGTAATGGCCTCCCAGAATCTCTTTTTAAAAACTCATCGCTGCGGATCAGGTGGCGCATTGTTTACCCGCCATTGAGAGAACTTTGAAAGGATGTTTACTGTCAGTGTGTGGTACTGTGCAGTCATTAAAGAATTAAAGCAAGCTTCAATGCCTGAGGAATTAATAGATAAATGCTTCCACGACTAAATAAACAGACACACAAATCTATCAACCATCAGAGACCTCCTGTCATCTTTCACTGTAAGCCAAACATCCCATCTGTAATTAACTCATTTTGGGACAACATGACAGGAAAAAAGAAGCAAAAAAAAATATTAAACGAAAGCAAAACAACTCAAGTAGATAAAGTTGCAAGGAAAAGTTTAGGCATCGATAATTTTGCACATTTTAATTTAATTTAATTTAAACGAACCTATTAGTTACTGTAGCACATTTCAGACAAATAAATAAATATCCGAACTAAAATGGTGGCAGTTAATGAACTGATTGGACTACTGGTATGATTGTGGCTTGTTTTGTTATAGAAAAATCTGAATAAATTTGGACAGAAATCAAAACATAAAAAAGCTCACATTTACTTGAAAGAGCACAATTTATTTGCGTGAAATATATTTTACTGGACCTGTTTTTAATCAAGAAACAAAAAATTACACCAATATTACAATCAGAAACAAGAAACTCTACTAGTAGCCAACAACCAGCATGGTTCCAAAATAGTCTGCATTAGTATGACAGATGTAATAAAAACTTTGGATTAGAAAGTGAGATATTGGGAAAAAAAATAAAAATTTAAACACACACTATGATCATTTCTGGAAAAGCAAAGCTACAGCATGAAAATAACACCGGTTTATTACATGCACAACAGTCCCGAACTTCATTGAAGATTTGAAGCACGGCGTAAATATTAGTAAATGAGGGAAAATTTGACAGGAACACTCTCTCTCTCTCTCATCTGAATGGTGAAAGTAGTCAAAATGCATTACAATCAGTTTCTTGTTGATGCACCTGCAGAGGTGCAATTTAACCAGGAGGCCTCAGCTCTGCAGGAAGGCTGAGGAGGAGTGGGGGGGTAATGAGCTCGGTGCAATTCTCTCATTATCACCATGTCTGTTCTCCCATCTCCATCCTCGCATGCTAAACTGTCTCACCCATCAATCATCTTTACGGTCTGTGGGGGGATTCATTAGCCTGTTATACTTGCAGATGGAGTCAAAGATGAGATCCCCCCACACTCAGATGAAGTTTTAGGAGGGCAGAGGGGAGAAAAACAGGTTATTTTGACACCTGAAACATACGCCCAAACATATAACTATTTAGCTGCTGCAGCTGCTGGAGAGAAACTGCAGATGCGCAAGACCTGTAAACAACAAATACTGTTTGACATCCTGGTCATTTGGAGACATTTAATATGGATGTTAAAGCTAAATATTTCCTCAAATCTAATTTCAAGTAACTCGTTGCACAGAAAGCAGAATACTCATCTAGCAGTTAAATGCAGAGTGCATGGTTTTGCATTTGCACTTCATTTTTTCTCAAGGCCAGTTTCACACCTAGGTAATAGTTGGAGGCAGATAGAATATAAAAAAATCTTGTGGTGGCATTTAATATACATTTGAGAGGAAGGAACTTCAAAAACGTATGATTACCTCTGAACTAGGATCAGTAAAAAGAACCCTGCAGGCCTGAAACAAAGAGAATCCACTGAGTCATGTGGAGGCAGAGCTGCTGTGACACTGAATTGCTTTGCCAGGGTTCACACGCCATTCTTCGAACCAGACCCCCAAATCCCCCTGATTCACCTCAAACTGTGCATAGTCTGATTTTGAATTCACTTTGTAAAAAATAAAAATCGATATATATATATATATATATTTTTTTTTTTTTTTGCTTGTTTGTTGGTTTAATAGATTTTGTTTATATTTTTTTAATATCTGTGGAAAAAAAAATTTATGTTTTCAAAAAAGGTTTACATTTGTGCTTTTTATTTTATTATTTTGTATGAGGTAAAAAATAATAATAATAATAAAATTGGGCTCATAAAATGAGATTAAAGGTTTATAGGTTGTGATATAAGTCAGTAAGATGTTTATGAGAGTATAGGAGACTACCTATAAAATATATAATGCATAAACAATAGGCCTTACATGATATAAGGAACGTAGAAGACTGTCTAAAAATATCTCAAGAAAAGTTGATCATATGTGATCATTTAGAGGCCTTAGAAATGAGTAGGCATTAAATGGCTAATTATTAAAATAGTTGAACAACTTTTGATAAGCGATGTTCAACAGTGATCAAATACTGAAAACACTGATCATGGATTTTTATTTTATTTTTTCCTTTTTTTGATTGGTTACAGTATTACTTTGGGTGGCACCCTAAGCTCTGATTGTTTTTCTGGCCACAACATGTAGTCCAAAATATAGACGTGACGAGAGAGAGAAGCATTACTTCAAAGTCACTTAAAGATGTCTGGGTTAACTACATACATATCTGATTAATCAAATATAGGATGTGTAACATGCTGATGCGCTGTATACTACCAACGCCTGATATTGAGAGAGTTATATGAGATGGTCATATTGTTTTTAAATTTCTTTTTTTTCTTTATACTGATGTTATAATCATGCAGCAGTGCTTTTTCATCATATTTGTTCAACAAACTTTGATTAAATATATTGTTGTACTTCGTATCGTATTATGAAAACGTTCAGGAGATTTTAGGAATCACCTGAATACATCGATGAAAATAGTATAGTATTATAAATATGTATGAAGAATTCAGATGCAAAAGCCTCTAAAAGCCACCTTGATCAAAAATGAGCTAACGATACTGAGTCAATGATATGTTCATTAAGTACTTTCACTTCAAATGCTCTAAATGCCAGCCTTAAGCCATTGAGAAGTAAAAAAAAAAATCAAATTTTAAAGAAAAACGTCAGACGTACTTTAAGGCTTTGCATATTGTATATATACCATAGTTCTACATGTACTGTATACACTAATTAATTAAATAACATAATAAAATAAAATAGCATAGTTTATATTATGCTGTGATGGATTTAATTCTGCTATGGTTAACAATGATTTACGATTGTAGTAGAATAAATCTGCAATGGTCATGTAACCTCATTTTAGGAGCCTTGTCTCAGACAGCCCTGATCTAATATGATATAACAAGGCTGTCGTGCTGACATTTTGGCTAGCATCTCAAAAACTGTTACGCAACACCATGAGCACACAGAAGCAGCTCCAACTCCATCAGATCCTAAAAATAAAATTCATTTCATATTATATATATATATATAATCCTGGCAAATAAAAAATTCAGGTGCAAAGAAACAGAAGGGCCAGAAGGCTGGTCCAATCACTGAGGCGTACTCATTTCCTGAGATTTATTTCATGGTGGTAATGAGCATAGTGCTTGTGATCAGAACAGTGCTGAACACAACAAGCTGTACAGTAGGTGGCAGAGATCTGGCCAGCTTTTATATGTGGAGGCTAAATATGGAAACAGATGGGGTGTTTTCTCCAAAGTGGCAAAAAAAGCAGTTAAATGACAAATTCAGAAGAAATAAAACTAAACCTGCATTACATTACAAACATAATTCATTCTGAAAACTTTGATAAGTAAATATATATATATATATATATATATATATATATGTGTGTGTGTCTTTAAAGATAAGCTCATTATGTTATGGTGATTGTCATATTATGGCCAGAAAGATGCTATATAACTGGTCTAAAAAAAAGAAAAAAAGAAAAAAAGAAAAAAAAAGAAATTTGAAACCAGATATCAGGTACAAAAGCCTTCTGTTTATCCCCAACCCATGACGACTTGGAAGAAAGGACTGAGCTGGCTTTGTTTTTGTTTTGTCTACCTTCACATAGAGTCCTTGTTACTAAACAGAACATACCATCATTAGCCAAAAGTCAAGCGGCAAAGTTCATGGCTGATTGACCCTTTTAGCAGTAGTAATTAATAATGACATTGGGTCTGGCATCTGGACCCTTGAGTCGATTGTGTTTCTAAGTCAATCACTCAGGGCCCCAGTCCTTTCAAGCTGCCGTCTCCTGGGCTTTCTGCCTGCACTAATGGGCCAACCTTGTAGTCACCAAGTCATAATCCTATCAATAATAAAACAGGAGGTGCATCTGTGAAAGAGCATCCCTCTTCGTCGCCACTTTCCATTTTCTCAAATAAGCTTCTGTGAACCGCCCATCCACCTTGAGCAGCCCCCTCTGTCTCTCGTTCTCTCTCACACGCCAAAAGAGCTCTTTAATTGTGTGTGAAGGAGCTTGTTGCCAGCTTTGGTTTTATGCAGCTTTACTTCAGACAAGGAACTGTGGATAGCATCTAGCAAACCTCATAAAAATCTGCACCTCTAAAGCCAAAACAAAGACGTTTCCGATGTTAATGTGAACAAATAGTTGTGCTCTGTCATTAATGAGCACAAGGGCTCTTCAGACCATTTTATATATGTTCTGTTTAAATCATACAAAATAAAACTTAATGATCTTGTAAATGTTTCATGTTTTCACTGCTCAACTGCTTTTGTAATGCGTGTTATACTTAGTTGCCATAATTCTGTTAATCTTAGTAAAAATATTATAATGTTTGAATGTTTTTGAATGTGTGCAAGTTCCTGGCCCAAGAAAACAGTCATGATGGTCATCATCATGAGTCATACTTAATTTAAAAAGCTAAATAAATATGCTTTCCATTTATGTATGGTTTGTTAAGATAGGGCAATGTGGAAAATCTAAAGTCTGAGGATGCAAAAAAAAAAAAAAAAAGTCTAAACATTGAGAAAATGTGAAAGTTAAAGGAACTGATATATTAACAAAAAAAAAAAAAAAAAAAATTACTAAACGTCTTCATGGAGCATGATCTTTACTTAATGATTTTTGGCATAAAATAAAATGGTAAAAATTTGACCCATACAATATATTGTTAGCCATTGCTACAAATACCAGTGGTACTTACGACACTTTGTTACGGTGCATGTAATCCAAGACACAAGGAGACAAGACGTAGCAGTTTAACACATTTAATAAACCCAATTCAGGAGATTACATTACTGAATGAGAACGGACGAAAACTGAGGGACAGAGAGCAACCTATAAGGGGAAGGTAATCAAGGATAATTAACAAGACACACCTGAACAAAATAACTAATTAAACAGAACTAGCTCACAAGGGAAAAACACAGAGGGGAATGACCACAAACAAACATCCATAGAAGTCACACACATACTGTATGTAATTAACTATTTTTACCTGAAATGAATGAATCAATAAATTGTCAAGTTTTTACTTTAAGTTAAATTAGAACTGAGTTCTTGAGGACTTTTCCCCAGGGGGTCCAAGAACCAAACAGGTTGAATAGTTGATACAAATACAAGAGAAACGCCATGATATCCGACACACACAGAGCGCTTGGCAACACAAACATCCACGGTGATGCACGCCATCGAAAGCCTGGGACATCCGTGTCTGATAGGTGTCCCTCAAGCCTTTTTGAAATTCTGGCCAGGTGCCTCAACACAGGTAATGTCTTTCTCTCCATCTATTCTCACAAAGGGTGAGCAATCACATTCTGCGAAGAATAAACATCCCTACCTTTCTTTGTTGCCACTGTTTAGACAGAGAGAGCCTAGGACCAGCACAATAGAAGTCAAATGCCTTTTGTACTCACCGAGATGAAGCACTGTTGCTATCAGCCCTGCCATCACCATCCCTGGATCTGAGAACACTGGGAGTCATTATAGAACCAAGGGAAGCCTAATAGACTGACTGACAGATATGAACTTTCAAAGACCTAAGGGGCGAGGAAGAAATCAAAAGAATGGCAGAACAATGCAGTTCGCCTGCACGGATTTTGAAGGAGAGCAATCGGATGGAGATCCACAATGCCCAAGCTGTGGAAACACAGCCTTTATTGCAGACTACACACTGGAACATGACTGATTTGCTGTGCTAAGACTTTGAGAAAGTCATTGACACTTGTCTCAAGAAAGCAAACGGATGGTCAATAGAGCGTAGAAGAAAAGACAACATGTATAACCTATGCTGCATAATGTTGTTTGACTGATTTTGTCTTCTTTGGGAAACATGCAAATATTCGGAGTAGCTTCTAAAGGGCAGTACTAAAAAAAAAAAAATATATATATAAATATATATATATATATATATATATATATATATGTGTTTTTTTT
>JAUCMU010000046.1:6545784-6573634 GCA_032275025.1 Enteromius treurensis | reverse complement strand
AGGGCAAAAATAAGTGTTCTTTTTTAAAAATAAATGTGGTGTTTTGACTTAATCTGTACCTTTTTTACATTTAATATCGTCTCTGTACCTTGATAAATTGAAATAGAAAGAGCAAATGACCTCCCGCTATACTGTACAGTAATACTGATGTATCGTAACCGAACCGTTACCGTGGCCAGAAAACCGTGATACAAACCGAACTGTGTGCTCACTGTACCGTTGCATATATATATATATATATATATTTAAAATCAAATAAAAAATTTATAAATACCATTACATAAATACAATTAAATTTGTAATTAAAATAAACTTTTAATATCTATATGCGTAAAAAAAAGAAAAATTAACATATATAATTATGCTATATTTTTAAATATATTTAAATACATTATTAAATTATATTATGGCAGAAGTTTATTATACATTTCTAAATCACCCATTATCCAACATTTCACAAATTCTTATAATACACAGAAAGGGCTTCCTTGTAGTTGTTTTTGGAAAGTGTGCTGAAAGTATTTAACCATTGCACACACCACCTTTCAGGCTGTAAAAATGTGCGATCCCATTAGGATCAAGGGGCGCCAGGATGCCTTGCATCCCACCACACAAGGCTGACCCACCCACTTGGTGGTTTACAATGAGAGGCAGAAACAGGCATTAAATCTGCCTGGGCCACATCCCTGCAGCCCGCCTCTGCTGCGGGGTGACACCTAATCACTGAACAAGGGCTGTCTGCTGGCCAGCGCTCGCCATCAATCTCTCTAATGTAGCCTAGCAACTTCCACCCATATGTACTGTAGAACCTCTGCAAACACAATACAGGCCAGTTTGCATTACAAACCACATGGGAAGAGCAAAGGGCACTTTGCGCAGAGGGGAGGTGGGCTTTTACAGCTTCGGCGTAAACAAAAAAGAAAACAAAAAGAAAGGCTATAGCGAAGGGGTGATGTATTTACTTTTTCACAGAATTACCACAGGTCCATTTAACACAACCTGCGGCAATCAGCTAAAGTGCAGCTTACCCCCATGCAGCCGCATCTCTCTGCTCTGAAATAATGCCTATTATAGTGTTTCGGTAAAGAACGCTCTTGACAGGTAAATGCGTCTCCAAAGAAATGTTCCATGATAAAAAACAGCCAAGCCCGGATGCACATTATTCCTCATTCATCATTCTTACAAGTTGTGGAAGGACTCTCATTTCTCCCCTTGGTTTATCGGCAGGCACACTACATACTGCCATTGCTCAGCAAATCCGCACCATAGCATGCTAATGGAAAACAGTCTAAAAGAAGCAATTTGACTGGAGATTAATAGGCAGACGGAGGCAAAAGCCGCCCTGTTTAGTCTGAAGCAAGAACAATTTTGCAACAGATCCCATCTTTTATAGTCTTTAAGACTAAGTGTTTAAGATTTTCAAAAAGACATCAAACAGTGATGGGTTTCTTTACCATGATATAAAATCTGAACTGTAAGATTAAATATTATTCTTGTTCTTTTTTAATTCACTTAAATTCATCCATAAAAAATACATACAATAAAAATATTAAATAAAAAGAACATTCAAAAAAATAAAATAAAATAAAAAACGGCCTGTACTCAATCCTCATTGATTGTACCGTCCACCCCTAGCCAAACATATCCAATATCCAAGCCCATGTTATGCCTCATGCAGCGTGTGATCACAGTTAGTGGAGAGATATCATGCTGCGGCTGAATGATGTAAAGATATAGGACAGATGCGCTCTAGCCAAGCGGCTAGTTTAGGTCAGGGTTGCTAATCCATACCCACAGCAGAGAGCCAGCTTTCATCTAGCTCCATCACAGCCTTTGCGGCTATACAAACAAACACCTCCATATGCTTCCTTGTGAAGCTTAACCTGTTACTTCTCTCCCTCTGTATAAATATTGCATTCGGTCTCCTTTCAGATCCAGGACAGAGCAGTCAAGGGGATGCTTTATAAATACTGACTGACAGACTACATACATTCTGAGCACATTGTGTGTTGGTCGTACACCTCTGGAAGCGATCCGTGCTCTTCCAATAATCTTATTTCATATTTTGACTACTTTAGCAGTGAAAATGCAAATTAAAGACCCCTTGACATTATTTTCTTGAAGTATACATTACTTCTGTTGTAAAAAGGTATTTTAAAATAAATAATAATATTATTATTATTATTATTAACCAGTTTATAACATTACAATATGTCGTCTACAAATTGTGGTTGTTGTTGTGATATTTTTTTAGGTTTAACATTACAAATTGGTTGTGATTATAATGAGGATAACAACAGTACATAATATATTTCCAACATATAAATAATATAATGGATAATAATCATAAATAGTCAATATGCAGTTTTGAAGTTGTTGCTGAATTAAATAAATAAATAATTATTATAAATGACATAAACTAAAATGAAACCAAAACAGGAAGACAGGAAAATGAAACTAAAATAGACAATTATACAGTTATTGACATACATTCACATTAGTGTTAACTCAGTGGTACAATTACCCTCACCGGACACAATGTTCAACAGAAAAAAGAATCTCATTCAGATAAAAACGAGCTGAGCGTGAGTAAATGATGTGTGTAGTGTAGAAGTATATAGTGTTCACCTTTCATGTTTGTTAATTCAACACTGCTGAATACACCTACTCTTCCTGAAAAATAAAAGCACTGTTTGTTTATATTATGTTTATTTGTAATGTGTATCTATTGGAATAACAAAGATCAAATGATCATGATGCTCATTTTGGCCCAAATATCTGCCCTTCTTTATTTTATACTTTACTTTGAAAGGCTTTGTTTTTATAAAAAAGACAAATTAGTTTGTCTGTACTGCTCAGACAACTCGCAAAATAGTAAAATAATTGACAAAGAATCATGATAAAATATGATATTTTTGCCATATCACCCACCCCTACCTCTGTAATTTAGATAACCAATAAAAAAAAAAAAAAAAAAGAATTGTGATACAAATCGTGAATCGTGATTTTCCCAGATAAAATAGTGATATGATATTTTTTTTCCCATCTCGCCCACCCCTAATTGTCACTAGGATAAAAGCTCTAAAGTTTTTCATGAGATCCTTGAGGCTGTATTAATATTAAAAGGGGTTCATACAGGACATGTTCACGCTGTAATATTTAAACATGTCTGTGTGCTGCATGTTTACATAGACCAACAATCAGAAAATTGCACAGCCATAACAGAAGAAGACACATCCAGTGTGAACGCCCCCTTTTAAGTGGATTAGACCATTAAGTGAATCCACTATTCAAATTACTTCACCACTCCAACTAACTCTTTCACAACTCCAAGTGATCCCAGACCCTCCAGCAAGACTGATATTAGCCAGAATATCAATAGAACCGAAAATGAGACGACTGTAAACGATGAACTCCCTAAACAACTTTACATAGACCCACTGGGCCCATGAACAGGAACAGGCATAGACCCAGTCTCCACGTAAACAAGCCCCCGAATCCATACTAAGATCTATAAAGTGATTAAATGTTTTCCCTTCATCACACACACTCTTTTCTCCTCTGTTTGCACTGAATTCTTCATTGTGTGTCCATGTGCTGGCGGAAAAAGTGAAAATACCAGCATTTGCCACGCAACCAATATTAGCATCATTTGAAAGAAAACAGCATCTGGCACACCCATCACAGCTCACTGCTCACCCTCTCAAATGATTTAATTACAAGCCTGCAGATGAGTATGTATTTTAAGCCGTTATTATCTACAGGAGAACACGTGGTTGGAGAATTGTAAGTGTGACAGGTTTATATCATATAAAAAGCTTAATGAATCCATGCAGCAGACCACTGCTAGCCAGCCAGAGGGCATCTATCAACTTTCAGGATCCGACAGGAAGTTGTATTCAAGAATCAGGTTTTCTCACACTCTTATCTGACTGCATTCAAGGGTTACATGTTTTATTCAGGTCTGGATATGGCTAAAGGAAGAAAACTAACAAGAATCCACCGAGGATCGAATTAGGCCAGTTGTATCATTTGCGCCCAACCTCCCAAAAGCCCTTTCAACCTCAACAAAATGAAACCTTCGGTCCCACATTACATTTCTACACATAGAAGGGACTCTGAGGCAATCCTGACAGAAAAAGTCCCCCGAAGCAAACTCATTAACGGGGAAAAACTGACAATACGTCCTTTCATGTTCAGACCGGGAATCTGGCAATCTAGGGGTTTGGAAAAAACAAGGCTCTTTCTCCAGCCGCCCCGCAAATCACTGCCCATGCTGCGTTCCTACACAGCCAAAGTGCATAAAATGATCACAGCCGAGCAGTCCATGAATTTATGACAGCTGACAAAATCTAATAATCCAATTTGAAAGTCACTTTTTGTATGAGACCACTTTTATGACTTGTTTCACACAATCCAATATGTGGGGTATGTTTCTGCTCTATGTAATGCAAGGACATGCCAATCATCCGTAACTTGCTGGTGGCGTACCCTATAGCATTCTTCACTTATTCTTTCTGAAATACAGAAAAATACGGTATACCTGCTGATCAGCAGGTGACATTTCATAATTAAAAACCGCTACAGTGGGGAATCTCTTCAGAAAAACCCTGTAGCTTACTAGCTTATTTGCTCTGTGATGACAAAATGTCAGCATGATGCTGTCTGCCTACGACCTCAGTATCGTGTCTGGCCCGGAGACAGCAGAAGCTGCATAAAGGGGCATAGTCAAACTCGCTTTTAAATTAGTGCATATCTTCAACAACAGCACCTTTTTGCTAAAAGCAAGCAGATTTCAATTTCTTCCGCTTGGAAAACATCAACTGGTACTTTTGCAAAAAATTACAACATTTGAAAATATGACATTTTTAAAACTATAAGGATCGAAACGGAGAACTTTTCATATTATATCTTTTATATAAATATCTTTTTTTTATGATTGGTGCTTAGTTGAGAGATTGATCCCCACAACCACCAATTTTGGCAGAAATAAATAAATAAAAAAATAATCAAAAGTTTGGTAATCAAGGAAAATGTCGGAAGGTCATGTGAAACAGGAAATAAACGAAGTGATGTGTAATAATAAACAATAATTTAAAAGAGTTTTCTTTATAGGTTGAATTAAATTAAAATTTCCACAAGAGCAGACAGAAAATTGAGATGTGATGGAAAGTTCAAAAACTATGTAGATAATTAATAAATAAATACAGAAATCCATTCAAATAAACAATTCGCCTGTGATGAAAGCATGGCCACAGTTAAACAAAAATGTGAAAATAAATAAATAAATAAAAGTGAAGTGTGAAAAGGTGTTTATTCTGTAAAAGTCTCCAAGGCCAAAAAGGTGTGTTGCTGAAGAAACACTGATAAACACGAGCACAAAAGGATAGGAACATAACATCAGTGTGATGAACCGCTGGATAAAGCACAAAGAAAAGAACATTCAAACAAAGGCCCTAGGATAAACAAAAGCAAAACTGGATGGTATCACAAATTATCACATTGTTTTTAAGAGCATCTGGGGTATTAACAAAAAGTGTGGCCATTATATGAACAGGGACACATTTTTCAGTGTCATGAACACACACACACTATAAATCGGTATACACAAATCTGTCTATTCAACTCCTGGACCAGTGCTCTTAAATAAGCAATGTGCAACATCCAAAGCTTTTTAATTAAAGCTTTTGGTTTTCAGCAAAACTTTCCATGGCATGATAATACTAGCAAGCTGAGTCATTTATTTCCATGTGCCTTGGGACCCAATTAGAAAATAATATTAATAATCCACATTCCAGTTGCACTCTTTGCATTGCTAAAGAATGATATGCTTTTCATCACTGTGCACATAACCTTCTCATGGGCCGTCAAGTTTTATGGATTAATCCAAGAACGCGGAAAATAAAACTGTCATAATCAGCTTTTCTAATTCCTACATGAATGTTCTCCATGGCAGCCCGTGAACCAGTCCGGAGGGATTGTATGGACTATTGAGCGTGTTAATATAAAACAGGATTTGAACGCTTTTGCCAGGCTGTTTTGGTGAGGATCACAGATTAAAGGGAAAAATAGTGATGTTTTCGGAAAGACGTTTAATACGAAGGCTGACAATAGCTTTGCTCTAATGTTGAAATAAGAGCCTGAAATAAGATTTCTTATTTAAGTAGAAAAAAAACATAATCTACTGTAATCTATTAGCAGTTGCGATTTAATTTCAAAATCGAACGAATGGGATAAATCAAATAGAATGTCTTACAGCTGCAAGGGTTATGTAGTCAGAATGACGGATTGGGGTCCCATTATTCAAGATTTGTTATTCAATAAATCATTGATGTGTTCTATGAATAACCGGAGTGATGGCTCAGGAGTGAGGGACTGCTCGGCCGGGCTGCTGACACAGCACATTGGGCCATACTTGAGCACACAATCACATGCACATACACATAGTCAGATCCCACCGCTATGATTTATGGCCGAGTGCTGGGCCGTAGTAATACAGTGCACAACCTTCACAACTGTCTAAATAAGAGATGACTGCCTCTGGATCCATATTCCACAGCGTACGCAATGACCATCCAGTGTGGTTTAGAGAGCATCTGATAAAAGAGCAGAAGATTCTATTGGCCGTAACAAAGACTGCCTAGACTAGAGTCTGCGCAAACACAACTCTGGCTTTCCTGCACACACAGTCTCTTCATAAATATTTCAGTAACTGATAATAAAAGTACAGTACTTACAGCTCAAAATCAGCAAATGGAATGTGATAAGGGTGTTATTTCTACGTGAGTCAAATCATAACCAAAGCTTGTTTGATTTTTCTTTTAGATTCTGTCTCTCATAGTGGAAATGCACCTATGCTGAAAATTGTAGACCCCTCCGTGATTTCTAAGTAAGAGAACTTGCAAATTCACAGGGTGATCAAATACTTATTGACCTCACTGTATATATATATATATATATATATATATATATATATTACTGTGACAATGCACTTACGCTTACGTCACCCACAAGGCGGAAGGAGACAGCGGTGTTTTGATTTAAGGGCGCGAGCGTGGACTAGTGCGGGCTGTGTAACAATGGCAATGAACAAAGATACCAAATGAATAAGAGAAAACGACAAAAATGTCCTTTTCAGAGACCGGAGGCGGACTGTCACCCGAGACCAGGTAAATGGATGGGATAAACCACAACGGTCAGTGGAATACTGCACGACGGATGTGGAGGGAACACCAATGGCGAGAGCGTGAAAGTGGACGGAATTAATTCATTTTAAATGTGAGCTGGTGGCGAGAGGTGGCGCGGTGCGTCATGGACGGCGAGAGCGTCGAGGAGAGTTGAAATCAAGATTAACTTTATAGTAATAAGCTATGACACGTTTCGGCGGCAACCAGTCAGAATGCAGGCCACCGCTTCACAGGGCGGCTAAGGCGTCAAAATTTGGTGGACGGCAGTGTGAACGCATTACACTATACCAGGATATTTATACCATGGCTACCTATCAAAGGAATTTAGAGAGTTTAAAGAGAAAGAGTTTACTGTCAATAAAGTTGCGCATGGCTTTTATGATGAAACATACATAATACTTTTTTTTTTTAAAAACTCCAACTGACAAAGTTGCACAGTATCATCTTTAGCTGCATCTGAATTCATTTATTTTCTCTAACACCTCCATCATACAGCAAACTACATAACTTTCACTATGTACTGAATAGTGAATGAGTCAGCGGTTTTGGACACAGTGTATGCATGAATGCTGCAAATGCCTCTGTCGCTTATGCTCTCTCATGCGCCTCGCGGGTTCAGCACCGGGGCGAGATGTCATGCTAGATATGAGCTGAGGTAAAAATTTGCTGTTTTCTGTACTCACTTTCCACACTGACAGCTAGTCTCAAGAAAGCATTGTGCCGATCATTAGTACAGCAACCCCTGTAGTTATATTGGATATTGAATACACGGTGTGAACAAACGGGCCTGATTTTATTCACTTGCAAAATGACATTCCTAAAGACTGAATTTGAAAAGCAAATCAGATTTGTCTGCATTGCTAGCAAAGCCTGAGAGAAAAGTTACGGTGAGGCAAGTATACGACTAAACCGCTTTTTCATATTAAAATCCTTGTAGAGATATACATTATGAATGCATGGAAATCTCAGTACAGAAGATCAAATCAGATGGGTTCACATCAGTCAGGTCATTCGGGGAAGTTGGTGTACGGCTGCAGAGATACGGCAGTGTTGACTAGCATTTGACGGAGGCATCTCTCATTCCGCTCTCAATTGTTCTGCCTTAAGGCTGACTGATGCATCACCGTGAAAGTCAAGGCGTCTCCCTAGCAACAGAGAAGTTACAACAGCTCTTGTCAGGAAGCATTTCGATCACTTCTGGCTCCCCAGCGAGGGCCGATGTTGCCTCCGCATCACATAGCATGAGGCCTCAGCCAGGCCCACTGTGCTGGGGCTAAACCTGGGCACAAAGTCTGCAGAGATTTACACCACCCCTGCGTCGCCCTAGAGCATCAGACGTAGTCTGAGACAGTCAGAGAAGATGCAAATCAAGAGAAAGAGAAAAAAAAGTGAGAAAATTGACACCAGGTGTGCCTCAATCTTTCTAGTTTAAGTACTAGGGGTGCAATGGATTGTACAATATCCGTGATCTAAACGGACCAGTCCGCTGTCCATGTCTCAGAAAGAAACCAGATGTGTGTCAGTATTAGGTCTGTGCATTCAGTCTTAAAGAGACAGCAGCCTAGAAATACTTACTTCTGACTGGTCTGCTAATCAAACAACACCACAGCTTTAACAACAATTAATATGTAACTTATTCAGTAAGCAATATTGTGCTGTTTTACACTTCTGCACTTGAATACTACTGGTATTGTCTTTCTATAGCCTATAATTTTATGTTGTAGGCTGTTCATCTATGCTTATAACTTGTGCAATTGTTCTTGTTGTATTACTGACTTTATGGGTTAAGCTGGGGTATAAATGTACTTAAGGCAAGCTTATAGTAATAAATAAAAAGCAAACTTTTTTGCTGATCCAAAAAATGACCTGATCCATGACTCAAAATCCATAGTATGATCCGAAGAAGTGGAGGCTTGTGATCCGTTCCACCACTCAACAATGCCCCAATATTTAGTTAAGGCACTAGCTAGTGCATATAGTGACTCACATCATAGGGATCTAGGGAGTAAAATCAGACACAAACCAAGAAACAGTGAGGTGAACGAACATGGCTGATTACCTGAAAAAGCAATCCGTCACGATGGGCTGGAGAGTAGATCACTCAATCTGCTCGGTGAGAGCTCAACGGGGGATCAAGAACCAGCCCCGCAGTGCTGAACTGCCCATCTCTCCCCCATCAATCAAACCAACTCCTCCAGGAGTAACAACCAGCCAACAAAACCAGCCGGCGACACACAGAGCAATTACAGTTTACACAGTGACACAGTGCTGCTACCCATATGAAACTCACAAACTGTGATGGGCCATCACCAACTGTAAGGTTTCTGAAAAACTGAGCCTTATTTCTTGGCCATTTTGACTTTCAGAACAGTGTAGAAGGGACACGAAAATGGGACACAAAACATGTTGGATGTAAATCGTTTATCGTTTGTTGTTGGGAGGACGGGGTTAGTTGCACAGGGCTTATCATTTGACAAATGAAAAAAAAAATATCGATTTCACCATTAGCCAATAAAAATAATCTATATGATGTAAACTCATAAATAGCTGAAGCATGTGAATTTTCTCTCTTTAGCTGGTGGCTGCAGTTCACATGACCTTGATCACTGGTACTTTACCGAGCAAAAATACAGTATAACAAAATACAGTCAAATAAAATAATCAAATGTTATGTGTGCAGCATGAAAAAGATACTGCAGATTATTCAAGAAATTCCCAGTACAGATGCTGGAGTCATTGGCTAATAACATGCTGCTACTTTGCTTGTGTAGACTAAACAACAAGGTTAAGAATTTTCAACACTAAAAAAAGCATCTGTTGCACTTGACTCAAGAAAGCCAGTGACTTGACCCAATCAGCCAACGAAAGACTGTTTGAGGCTAAATCCAATGGTTGCAAACATAGCACATGAATAAATAAGCAGTTTTACATTTCTAATTAATTCAGAAAGAGATATGGCTCAGTATAAGTGCTATTAGTGCCAAGAATATCAAAGGGTTTAATAAATGCATTAATGCTGCCTATATATTTATATCGCAAGCTGTATCTCCTTACCCATTTTTTTGTTATTTGGAATGAGTTTTATTTTATTTTATTTTATTTTTTATTTATTGTTTTACTAATAACCCTGAGACAGGTAATCGCTGTTGCTGTGCTGCTCAGAGTGCTTTATGTTTCACTTTTTGACTGGGAGTTCAATGCACAGATTGAATAATATAACATCTTTCCACAATTAAACAAAATACACACTTCACCTTCAAGAAATCAGACAGCAGTCACTGGCTTCAGCCCATATGCCATACAGATTTGATTAGACAGTTATTTTACTGCTCTGCAGCTGTCACTGCTGCCATCCCACAATATAAGCAGACTAAACAGCTTGTGAACTTTCCATAATTGCGAACATTTTAGCCTGTGGTAAAGATACTAAATATTAAATGAGGATCAGGGTTTCTTTTCTCTTTTTTTCAAAATTCCTTTACCAGTCCACTTAATCTATCTCGTAATGCACGGGGGAAATCTCATGTAATGTGCTGTAAATATGTATAAGAGCATTACAGTAGCACCTTGTTCCCTTTGAGCAAAGTCCGAGTGACAGCAGGAAGAGCAGAGCTAACCATTTCCTGCTCTCATTAATATAAACTGAAAATGAAAAATTCCTCAGAGGGCCTGCCGTCCCCTCCCGTCCCATTCTGAGAGCGACGGGGTCACTTTACAGGAGCGATAGCTTTGGGAAAGGATGCTCAGGGGTTAAAATGGAATCCCATTCGCTATAACGTTATGGATCCTTCATTTCGCCTCTATCTGATGGAGGCCTCCGACTCGGCCGTCTTCCTCCTCAGCCTCTCTATGGAAATATGCCGCCGCTTCTCCCCACAGCCCCCTGTGTCCTCAACAGATAAATGCATGGGAGAGAGACTGAATGAGCCTCTACAAAATTATCCTTCATCCACGCCAGCAAACCAATTACCATGACTACGATAACCCCATTTTACAGAAGTGGAATGTGGCGCGGTGGATGCTATGCCTTTAAGAGGACGAAACGGGCCTATTAAAAGTCAGTCATAGTTACTTTTTTCACTTGTGATATGCCATCTACCCCGCCGCATCACCCCCCGCCTCCCCAACACGCATCCTTGGCACCCCTGCTCTTACGTCGCCTACCTTTCCACCCCCATAAAAGCACATTAACAGCAGTCACACGCGCTGCGCCTGGTGTGAAAGTGACATTTTTCTAACAGCACTTCATTTACATTTTCCTACAGTATCTTTAACTGATAAATGTCATTTCTGTTCCTCCTGGCTATAACTCATGCTGTTCGGCGATGAGTAGCTCTTGTTGTGGTGCCAAACTTCTGCTGTAAGCTCACAGCTTTGATTTATTCCTCCTGCCTTGCTCTGACAAACTTCCTGATTTATGCTTTGTTTGGGAAGCTTTTCGATTTCTACCAGCGTAGGGAAGTCAGCCAACGCTGCGGAAAGGTAAGGATTAACGCTAAGGTAGTCGGGAAGAGACATACTAAATCAAGTCCTAGCGCTGGTCTTTAAGGACATGTTGTAATCTAAGAAATTTATTTGATTAAATTCTCATTTCGGGAGTCGTTCGCACAACACGGCGAACTGTAAATTGCAATGATTTCCATCTATCGCATATTAAAAATCTGACAATGTAAAATAAATCAATGAATCGCTTGTCGTAAAATATGTCCTCCAACATCGGCGGTTCTCAATTGGTTTGGCATGAAGATTTAGCTTTGTGCTTCGGGTATCAAGCACAGATCTAATATAGTACTAACTTTACAAATTAATTTGATCAAAAAAAAAATAAAAAAATACATTTTATTAACGCCTGACTTTAGAACCCTTTTTTTACTTTATAAATAATTACATGCAAGTAAAAATGGACAATATTTATAAAATATTTGCATAAACTGCATAGGGGAGACATCACAGCTGAAAACTGACAATTTTGTAAATGTGTAAACATCAACAGAAATGTGATTTACATATCACACTAACAAATGAGAAATGGACAGCCAGATGTTGCCATCTGGTTTGCTTCTATAAATTCCCTGAAAAAACAGTAATAATAATAAATTGTGTAGGCAAACATATTTATTTTTGTCAACACTTTATCTTAAGGTTCAAATATCGCTATTAACAAACCATTAACTGTTATTTTTGTCTTAATAAACTTTAATTTGCTGCTTTTTAAAAGTGAGTAAGGAAGTTGTTACGTTTTTTTAAGTATTAGGTGGGATTAGGGATGTAGAATATGTGCTTTATATGTACTAATAAACCAGTATATAATAACTAAAAAGCTAATAGGCAACTAATTAATAGTGAGAATTTGTCCCCCTAGTGTTACCTACCATTTTTCCCTCTCTCTTGCTGTGACCCATGACCTTACGATAACAGCTCTGTGACCCATTTTGTGTTGTGACACATCAGTTGAAAATTACTGGCCAACAATAATAGTGAGTCTTTTGACAAATATCTATATACAGTATATCACAACAATAAAAGCCTAAATATAATCGAGAATAAAAACCCACTCATTTGTATGCTTTTAAACATGAATTGCTTCATGTTTTTTATCATGTAATAAAAATGCCTTCGGCTATTTGTGCAAAGCATCGCAGCTTCAGCGAGCTTTCTTGGAGACCATCCCAACCATTTCTCTCACTGCAATAGCAATCCAGCTCATTCTCAAGGTTAAACGGGCCTAAGACGAACGGAAGGCTATGGGACCTTTGCCAGACCCGGAGATAAATAACTCCAGTAGATATGTAACTCATTCATCGTCACCAGGTTTCACCGTAGTCTGTTTGTGTAGCTCTGTGGTGCTGATCTGCTTTGACTGGCGTGACTCCAAAACTTCCCTGGTAAAAAGAATCAGTTCTGAGAAGAAAAAAAGGCTCACTGCTGTTTCTCCCCCCGTCTCTATAAACAGTTACAGCACTTGGCTCTTCACTCCAGATCTTTGTTTGCCTTGAGTGTATAACGCTTCACTCAACATGCACTCTATAAACCTAGCAGGAGTTTCTTCTAGCTCAGAGAAGAGTAAAAAGGACAAGGGTCTCCTAAAACGCAGGTCAAAACCTTTGAAGTGAAAAATGGAGATTCAAATCCCCAAGGTCACTGAGAGTTGCAAGCGTGCAGTTTTCCTGTAAAGTTCCGTTAAAGCTTTTCTGACCTTTTTTGTTTGATGTTGGTGAATTTTAAAAATGCAGAAAGCCAGGTGCTGTGACCAACCAACCCGTAAAGACATACAATACAAACTGCTGCTGCTGACATGAGGTTTATCTGTATATTTAGCAGTTTTGAGTCAGGAAAAACGTGTCCTTGTGTTTCGGTCTGACACTAACAAAAATATATCAGAGGGCAAAAAACCCTGAATATTAGGATATTCAAAGGAAATATCCTTGCAGAATTTCTACACTGTAAAAATAAGAAAGAAAGAAAGATGTTGTCATTATCGTTATTGCTCTTATTTCCTAATACAAGGCCAACCCTAAAAATACAGGTAGCGTCTAAGCAAAGATCTATAAAAAGGGATGAATTGAAAAGAGGTGTGCAGTGATTCATGTCTTCCATTTGAACCGTTCTGATCTAAATTCCCTCCGTGCAAAGCAAGAACAATGTCCAAGAGTGCAGCGGTGATGGACGTCTGCTGGATCCAACGCGCAGTGACAAGGCAGGAAAATGGAAAGGCGGCACCATTAAGAATCTGCACACAAGTGGCAAGTGCTGTGTTACACTTTAATTGAGTGCTGCATTCACATAATGGCTGGAATAATACCAAGTATTGTCATTTAGAGACACAGAGAAAGTGACAATAGGAGTACAAGATATGAATTCAGACATCAGCAGGGAAGCAAACAAAAGGCTGTTGAGAAATAGTAAAGGAACCAAGCAAATGACATCAAATATGAGAGAAGTGGAAAAGCGGTTTAAATGCAAGAAGATTGAAGCTCAGAGAGGAAAACAAAAATCATCTGTCACGGTTGTAACACTGACGGAATAATAAGAGAAGTCATAATATCTCTCGAACACGAAAACAGCAAGTGGAAAAAAAACAAAACAGAAAAAAAACCTTTTGTTAACTCAAATTAATAGCCCATATAATTTGCATGCATAGAAAAAAGTATATTAATGTTTTATTTTGTTTTGTTGACATTTGTCAAAACTCTTCCATTATCATTAGGATAGGTTTCAAGACACAAGTTTCCTTTTTTTGTAAGAAAGAAAAATGTAAATAAGACCTGGTTCTTGATTCCCATTCCTGGTAGCATCACAGAAATCTAAAATGCTTGACTGCTTTCTCTACTTTAACACACACAGCCACTAGGTGTTAAATATGAGCTCATAAAAACAGTTAGAAGCATTTGTTATAGACGATGTGCTGCCCCTTCAACCGTTTCTTTTGATTGCAGGCTTCAAATAAAAGGAAAGCGAAATGAACATATTAATTTGCACGTCTACACAGGCCCTTTAAAATGATAAACAGATTTGCTTTCCTTCAAAAACCTTTGACAAAACCATTCATGTTTTATGAGAATAACCTCCAGGAAACAAAAGGCCAGATGGTATCAGTAGCCAGAATCTCACATCTTTATGAATTTTTCAATGTGCAGTAGAAAGCTTTTTATAGAATTAAGATATGTGTGAAGCTCCAGGCACACAACGGGCGAAATGAAGACAAAGGTTCAAATTAAGCAAGGCTTTTCTCTCTTCTCCATGGCACAAGCATCAAATCAAGAGGCTTCACATGGTGTCAGCGCCGTCAAGTATTCCTGGATTTGAACTGACACTTCCAGGGAGTTTTCATGATACTTGGTCCGCTAACGCCATCAACTGCGATCCTTTCCCTGACAATTAAGTGATTTAAACACCTCGGGGCTTGGGTTACTCTTGTTATAGACAGCTTAAAATCCTATAGTCAGACAGACAATCAAAATAAACGCAGCTGCTCTTGTTCCCGGTGGGCTGATGCCGGAACAATCTTTAGCCATAGCGCTGACATGACGAGACAGGTTACTCCTTGATCATCCGTCGGAGAGTTAACGCAGCTTCTTTTTAAGATGATATCACTTGTATTCGCCACATCTCAACAGCATCAATTACGTTCTCAAATGCTGCAGTGTAGGTTTAGCCTGAGCTTTTACGCTCCCAACTTAACTCATTATGGCTGTCAAATGTGGGAGAAGCTTATTAAATTAACAAGCCTTTCCACCCAGCAAAGTGATTTAGCTTGATTTACAGTTTGTCAGGGCTGCAAACAAAAACACAGGCTAAATAGATGGGAGGAAAAAGTTAGGCACAGCTATGAAAGTAATTGATTGAGATATCTATCCACCATATCCTTGCAATGCCATGTAACTGTACTTCAAAATACTAAAGCCTATTTACTTTGACAGGGACCCAAAGTCAATTGCAGATGTGCCATTCCCAAAAAGATATTGTGCTTTTCACTCAGAAAGATGGTATGTTTAACCACACAAATATGCATCTGTGTGACAACAATGGAGTATCGATTCTATTGTATGTAGAATACATTTAAGCAAATGACAGCAAAGGCAAACTAAGGTACACTTCATACAGTAGTGATAATATTTCCATATGCATTCAACAGGTTGAAGGAATAGGTCACCTTAACTGCAATTTCCTCATGGCAGTATAAGCACTTCCTCCCACTGCAGGATTGGTCCTCATGGACAGGATGGAGAAGGGCGTGATGGCTCACGGGAGACTGAGGCAAGGGCAGCATGGACACCCACAGTGTTGTCGGGAGGGTCGCAGATGCTATCTTTCAAAGCCAGTCAGCAGCTGCGGCTCTGAACAGAGGCGTTCGGGGAGCCGTAGAGAAAGATGGCCTCCCACATGATCAATTATCCCATCTTTTCACACTCGCACCAAGCATCCTCCTGTCTCCAATGACCTTCCACATCTCTCTGATCCAGCTCAACATATTTAGTCCATTATCTGGCTTTAGGCTGGTCTCAGTCACAGGCCTCACAGCAGGAAAGGAAACTTCTGTTCTAGTCTGCTTAGACACAGGTAGAACCTTTGGAGACAAATTTACAGCTCTGACGCAACGGTTTCTATTAAAGAAGTGAGGTGTCAGATGGCGAAGATACAGCTTTGCAAGCATTTAAAGAAAGGCAACGATTTGTCTCTTTAGATGTGCGTGAAAACAAGGATGTTGTGCAAGCAGAAATGCAAAATGATTCCCACACATTCGATTTTCAGATAAAAATAAATAAACGTCAATTCTAATGCATAGTAAAAAATGATTACAATTTTTAACTCAGCTTAAGATAAGGCTTCTCAATGAAAAGAAAAAAGGAATTTCATAACTTCTAACATAATTGTATTTACAGCATTTATACTGTATCTATGAATGTAAAAACCTTTAAATCAGGTTTATAGACCTGTTTTCAAACAATGAGGAATGGATTCACTGTGTTTACTCCTCATGTTTTCAGCATAACAGAGATGTTTAAGTGTTAATAGACCACACTACATTACATCCTACACACACTCCACATACAAGCCACGTTTTACTAAATTATATAATTTAGATGCACATATATAGAAATACATAGCACTAAACGTTTCTTTTAACATGTCTGAAAAGTGTAGTGAATGTGTGTCAAATCAATAGCTTGTCCTTCTTAAAATAATCTGATGTATCTACCGCTCAAAAGTGACTTTAAAAGAGAATGACAGCACTGAGCATATCTAACCACTTGTTTACCGGTAGATGGCCTAATGGCTTGTTGTAGAACCATGAAACTTCAATTACAGTTGGGCACTTTGGCTTGAAACCTAAAGAAGCCTTGTGAAGTTGTAAGGACCTCCGTGAGATTCTGAGAGACAGATTTTCCAATTTTATGTTAGGGGAATAAGAGGTGTTACACTTTGGGATGTACATCACTGTCACTGAGAATGTGACCCGCAACAAAATTGCTATTGATCTGGTGCTGCAATCATGTTAACAAGAGAACAGTCCTCGTACGCCCGTATGAAAGCAATCCAGGTGTGTGTTTGTGCGTGTGGCTATCAGTCAACACGCACTCGCTTGGCATTTACCATTAATGTCAAAATAACTGACTGAATTGTTTTGAAAATGAATAGGCACACTTTCAAGAGGAAGTTTTAAATGTGCACTTTTTCCCTCTTTGGCCACCATCACTGTGCATTAGGCTGTCAAGAAACACTGGACTTTCTCCCATCTAAATAGTAATTACTTGCTCGCTCCCATCAACACGACCCATTCTGCAGCACTTTACTGAAATAATAATCGAGACGTGTTTTCAAAAAGCTGTGCGCTGAGTATGACACGCTAAGCAGGTGGGTCTCAGCTGCTCGCCATTCCTTGACCATTTTTTTCCCATCACATGGCGATTTGTTCAATAAATTGCTGCTTCAAGCCATTTCACGTCCTAACAGTAGGGCAATTAGACATGTGTGCACAAAACCTTCCAGTCTCATTAACATTAGCTGAGAACTGTAAAATGGAGGCTAATGGGAGAGGAATGAGCTGGACTCATGAAACGGTGCTAGCGTTGGAAGACATTACAGGGTTCAGGGATAGCCTTAGCATGGGAGGCGATCGATCGAGCGCTTCAGCTGAAGTGACGGTATTGCTTAGGTTGCACGTCTCTGGACTGGTCTGAAAATGATAAATTTAAAGGCCTGCTTGGCAGGGTAATTAAAACGTTTAGACTAAACTGAGCTGTCGTTTTTCCTGGTAACCGTTCGAGACAAAGTACCTCAGATAACCTTTGTTTTAAAGACTTTGCTTGAGAGTTTGCTGGCAGGAAAACGGAAAGGTCCTTTGAGCGTCTTTCTTAAACACTGTGAATGACAAGCTTCTGTAAGCTACAGTAATTATATGAGAATGTAGATGATATGGGACCTATCCATGAGTGTTGATATTGTTAACTAAAATAAAAATTAATAAATAAAACAAATATCAGATGATAAACTTGAAAATGAGAAACTAAGTGAAATAACTAAGCGATATAAAATAAGTTGAAGTGTTAAAATGCCCCTATTAAGGGTTATGAAAGGTTTATATTTTGGTTTTGGTATGTATGCAAGGTCAAAAAACACTGCAATGCCTGATAAATAATAAAGCAGCATTTATGAGTGCAGTGCTACAGTGTTACTGGGAAAAAAAAGCTTATTTCAAACAAAAGCGGCACCTATTGGCAAATAATACATTTGTATGCTAATATAATATATGCATTATGCTAATGCTTCATGCTGATGTCAACATGACAAAATACTAATTAAAAATAGTAGTTATTAAGATTCAGAGTCAATCGTTTTAGGGATGTTTTATTCACTTAGAGCTGTGTTATGCACTTTCAAATACCCATAATAGGGGCACTTTAAAACTAATTAAAACTAAAATAAAACAGAAAACGAATAAATAAATAAATGACAAAAGCATAGAATTCAAATAAATGAAAACAGAAAATATAAAGCAAAAGCTGTTAATTTAAAATATTATACCAATTCTAATAGTATATAAATAATGATTAAACATGAGTATTCATATTCTTCATGTGCTTAATATATATTATAACTATTATATATCACTAGATATTTTAATCTGGAAAATTAGCTGCTTAGCTGCTGAAATCAGCATAAAAGGAAGTAGTAATACTGAATTTGCTTTAAAAATATTGTTATTAAAACCTTGCAATCATTTCGACAAATACTACCATTGTGATGTCAACTCTGATGTAATTAACATCTTAAAGTCTGCGTGAACCAGAAGTTGGCTTCGGTATTGTGAGAGAAACAGAATACTGAATGAGAAAATAGAGGGTGTGGCTTGTTTTTTCTTTTTTTTATTCGAATTGATTGGATGTAGAATAGTAGGCGTTTTATTCAGAATTGAACACTGACAGTTGAAGGGGCATGGTTAAAGATATCACGCTCATGACAGCCCTCAAACTGATGTCATCGGAGAAGGCCTGTCATTTTTTAGTGGGGGGATCATTTTCAGATTGAGATTACATTTTTTTATGAATTAATTTGCATGGATGCAAATGGTTTACCAAAAACAATAGCAACGTGAGCTAACAAAATAAATACAGTCAATCTTGATTTCATGCGGCCTTTAATGCTGCTGATACTAAGGCTAAAAAAAAATAAAGAAAACATGCATGTGTAAACACTCTCAAGTCGAACAAGGCTGCATGAAACTACAAACTTGTGAGCGATGGCTTTTGTCGCCCACACACAGCCAGTAGTTATTTTACTCTTTAAGGGTTCACACTAGTTCTCTTTAAAAGAACCTAACTCAGAGCTCTCTCATTTGACCCAAAAGTTTTCTCGCACATAGTACTTCAACTTTAAAGTGATTTTCGGTCCACTTTAGCTGTAATAGAGTCTCAGCACACTGTTCACTCACATTCGTTTTCTGAAACCCCAGTCATTTTGAATGCTCCTGTAATATGACACTGAATTATTATTATTGGACCTACAACATTTCACATTAACAATGCACTTTATTAGTGAATCTCACCATGGAAAACCAAAACAGAGCGTCTATCAGTTTAACGTAGGCTTGGAGTATGTGTAATACTTGACAAACTAGCACCGACCTTTCACTTAAAGCATGCAGTGCATGCAGATTATGCATTTATTTTAAAACAAAATGCAGCCTTTAAATAATTTAACAATTGGAAGGCCTAAATTATGCAGCCCTGAAAGGAAGCTGTTGCAGTCTTAGCAGGGAAGTGAAGAAAAGCCAGGTATACACTAATTTACGGTATAATTATGCCATTACTAAGGTAAGTTAATTACTCTCCAATCAACCATGAATGACAATGCAACATTATATTAAGAGAGCCCCATGTACCTTCATAAACAAGTGCTATTCTACCTGGATTTGCTTTCTACTTTAATTACAGCTCTGCTTATGAGAGGTCACGTCGTTGTGGTGCCAGTACACATAAAGCTCAAGGGTTAAATAGACAACAAGCACAAGCTCCTCTGGCCCACAAGTCTCGTTCTCAAAGCCAGTAAGTTTGACAGGGGTCAGATTAACCAAGCTTTAAATACCATCATCAGGCCTCTGGAGAGCCCTTTTCCCTTGCATTTATTTCAGGGCTACAGAATTCCCCGAGCACCGAGAGATGGATGCACATGAAATATTAATGGAGTGAAGTAAGAATGCAAAGTGCATTGTCCTGAGACTTTAATTTTACATATCCTTACAGGGCAGTTCTTTCCTGCTGTGCTTGTTAAATGAAAGAATTATGAAGTCCAGCCTGGTACACAGAGCTTCGGCAGGGGAATTAGAGGCTCGCCGTCTTGTGACATGCAAAAGCGGCTGGAAGCAGGAATCTCATCCCAAGGAGACATATGGCAAATGAGAGCCTTACTATGTAATCACACAAAACAATGTATCCTAAGCGCTGGTTCAGGGTTTTCTCAATTGTACTGTAGGCCTAAAGCTATCCCACAATGGCAAAACTGGAGGTAGGGTTGTACAGTACGAGATACTGTGTGTAAACCACAACCAAAACACTTAAATTCATTTTTACATTATGATACCTACAAAGAAAAGGTAATTGTTTTTGTAAGGATTGTCCCTAAATGCTCTTAAACCTAAAAATACCAAGAATGCCACTTCAGTCATTCGAATTGAGATTTATCAGTCGTTTATTATAGTTTGTATTATAGCATTGGTTTCCAATCATAGGATTTTCTGCTTGAATAAAACCATATCCCCTAAACAAATCCGCTGGCTGACAAGCTTCAAGGAAATCAGTAATATTATTGACCTCTAAGAATAAGGTGCAGTGTTTCTGTTTCGGCACAGCATAATAATTGTGTCTCTTCTAGAAAAGATCGAAACTTAAATATATCACTGGGCAGTGAAGCTGTGCCAAAATGGCTGCAGTTCATAGAAGTTCACAGCAGGAGGTCACCTCCGAATGCTTGAGAGTGTAATTTACACACTCTACTTTTCCAATTCGCTCTTTGCCCTAACTATGAATGTCTTTGTGACAGCAACTAGCCAGACTGCAGGGTGTGAGCTCCGGAACTCAAAGCTGTGTGTCAAGACACCAGTGATTTAGTTTTATTCTGTCTGAGGGGACGGAGGGAAGCTAATGATGGATGTGTAAAAGTAACATTAGCGATGAAACATGCAATCACAAACACTATATTAGAAGGACATACAGATGGCGGCTCAAAGGGGGAGGGCCTGCATCACGGATAAGCTGAACGCTGCACATCTGTCAGTCTACAGCAGTCACAGTGGGACCCACACTACCGCATCTCTTCTATTAGCCTTCCTAGCTAAAAAGGAGCAGGTCTGGGCTGGCTGTGGAGCTGAGATCAGGACCACTGGGTGCGGGGTACAGATGATTCATCAAGTCCTGCTTCATATAGAGGAATTCAATCAAGGGACAAGCAGGGGTAGAGCGCACACTTGGCCTTTTAATAGTAACAAATATTTCAAAATGTGTTTGCAAGGCTTGGCGCAGCACAATACAAATTGTTTGCCTGACATAACTGCACCGAGTTGACCTATCACAGCGCAAGCAGACCAAAACAAACTAAAAATTGCTAGGACAGGTAACTTAAAAAATAATTGCTTGTAGAATTAGCTCTATTTGTTCCTCTATTTGCCCTTTTTGTTTTCAAAAACGATCTCTTTTGCAAAGTTACTTTTAAAAGTAATGCATTACTATATATATATATAGTAATTGCATTACTTAGTTACTTTTTGTGGGAAGTAATGCATTATGTTACTTTTGTGTTCCTTTCGCGTAAATACAGGCAGAGCTTCAGTGTTTGTTTTTAATATAAGAAGTTTTATTTATAGCAAATGTAAAAGTCCTTTCACACCAAAAAGTATCACAAATAAACCTTCAAGGCTGAAGAAAAAATTAAATTTGCATCTATAAAAATACAGGAGAATAAAGTTCAATACTCTTCAGTAATAAAAAACCAATGCAGCACAATAGTTAGTTTAGTAAGTCATTTTTGGTTGTAAGTATGGTTGAACTGGATCTTTAAATGTCAGCAGCAAAGACATTGACTAATAAAATGGGATTAAATACATTTGTGTAATTTAATTATTGCAGGTTTGCATCATATTCCGAGTTTATTTTAATTCATTTTGATGAATACTAAATCAGTATTTTGAGAGTGAGATGAATTAATGCACATTCACATTTAGTCTAGAACTACACTGCCTCAACTACAGTACGTGCACAATTCCTCTGTAGATCTCCCAACATGGGGTCAGGAGACTTGTCAGTCAATAAATAAGTAAACAAAGTAACTGGCATTACTTTTTTGAAAAAGTAATATTACTCTAAAATGAAAAAGTAACACTTGTAACGCGTTACCCCCAGCACTGCCTACAGGTTTCATAATAGGACAAATAGGGGTTTTTCCAGGATTTGTCCTAAAAAGAAGAGCAGAAGTGCTGACAGCTAGGCATATGGGCAACAATAGGGACACTAAAAGTAATTTTAGACACACATGTACTTAAAAAAAAAAAGAAAGAAAGGGGCTCTGTAATTAGGTGATCAGGATTATAGAAATGTCATAACTGCTGAATTTTTGTAATCTTTTTTAATATTTCCCAAGTACAAATAAATCAATAATTTAAAATAAATAAATAAAAACAGACTAGGCCACATACTTGACTCAGCAGCATGGACATTGGAGCTTTCCAAGCAAATTCTGTATTTGCAAATTATCAGCTTCTTTGCAGTCCACTTTTTGGCCGTCTTGGCAGATTAATTCATAATCTCTAAAAGAAGGGGGAAATAAAAACAGCACGGGAAGAAAGAGCCACGTTGCAACAAAATCTCTCTGACAGCAACAAATCAGAATGCAGACACGAGGAAGTCTGCACCACAAGTATGCGTCCCTGTTTCTAACATTAGACATAAAACGGATGCAAAGCTGTGAGATCATCACCACTGAGAATCAAGCACACTGAATCAAAACCTCAGTCTGTTATAAATGATCACTTAACCACATTTTAGGCCATTCCTTTGCATAGTTATGGTTTGTTTAAAGTCCCGTAAATACTTCAGTGAATTTAATAAAGCTCCTTGAGAGCTTCTGTTGCTTTAAGTTTTTAAAAAAATTTTTTTTATCTCGAATTCCATTCTAGACGAAGCAACAATTGAGGCTAGTGTCACTCAAACAGCACAATCTCCCTCAGGCTGTCAGAGTACAGGCTGTCGTGTTAAGTTCATTTAAAAAAACTGCCAATGCACCTCCATCGATCTTCAAATTGACTTTTAAACAACGAATCATTTGTTTTAACCAAAAATTCACAGACAATATGTATATTATATAACAATATGTAAACAGTAGGGCTGGGTGATTTAAACGTTGATTAATTCATGCACATTTCGTCAGTAAAGCCGGTTCTTTGATTAGCGGTAAATCTCAATCAGCTGTTTTTAAAATGCGCAGCAGTTGATACACAGAGCTCTGGATCACTGACGAGCTATGCAATATCGTCTTCAGAATCAGAAGCGATTTATTTCCAATTTTGAATGGGATATTGCATAGCTTGTCAGTGATCTACTGCTCTGTGTATCAACTGCCGCGCATATTAAAAACAGCTGATTGAGATTTACCGCTAATCAAAAACCTGGCTTTACTAGTAAACAGACATAAAATGTATTATTTGAAGTGCTAGGCAACGATTAATCACATCCAAAATAAAAGTGTTTGTGTATATTATATGTGTGTGTGTGCTTTGCATTTCTATTATGCATATATAAATACACACACATGCATGTTAATATTTAAGAAAAATGTTTATATATTAAATAGATTTATATATAGCATAAATTACAGTAACATTTACATGTAAATACAGTGTTTTCAAAATACATACTGTACGTGTGTGTCTCTATTAGGGCTGCACGATATTGGGAAAAAATTACATTGCGATATAATTTTTCTTGTGATATATTTATTTGTGTACAAATTTATTTATGTTCATCAGGTGTTCATCAGCATCATCCCTTTTTGTATCCAAAATTAGGGCTGCACGATAATCATCGCGAGATATGTATTGCGCATCTTGTGACTATCACGCATGTGTACATCGCGATGATGATGCTGAAACGATGTATCGTGCAGCCCTAGTCACTCTCTATATTTACCTAATAAATATACACAGTACACAAACATATTATTTAAACAAAAACGTGACTTTGGATGTGATAACCTGTGAGTAATCATTGTATAGCACTAATTATTTTTCCATTATATCAATTTAAATAATGAAGAAGGCATTTTTTATAAGCGTTTTAATGATCAACAGTAGTGATTCCTTATTTAGCAATCATAAACGCATATAAATATATACACAACTAGGGTAAATATGAATGACATTCCAAAAATTAAACAAACAGTTATTTTAAATTGCAATACAATTTTTTCATTATTACTGCTTTACTTCTCACATTTTCGATAAATTGTTTTGGATAAGATTCTCTATACAGTTTATCAACTTGCCACACCCAGTGTGATGATGTATGAAGTATGATGTCATCCCATGTTGTGATGACGCGACACGGATAATATGGGGCACAGTCGAGAGACAATGTCATATTCATAGTCTTCCTTCCTCTTCTGACCCCCATACTCATTAGCATGGATCTGGCATGAATGGTGCAGTATCTGGCGTCTGGCGAGAGCGCCTATCCCTCTGGCCACCTCGTAATTAATTCACCATTCTATAATGTACACACATTCTGTGGCAACTCCCCGCATATTCTGCTCTCGCATTGTTCCATAAAATCCAATGTCTGCTCTCAAGGCTCACGCCCCTCTCCTACTCTCAAAGGAGCAGGGTCACTGAAGCAGGTAGTGTTGCCATGGAGACAACTTTCTAGTTTATTTCAAGCACCCAGGTGAAGTTGTAACCTTGACCCGTGTTATTATCAATAAGAATTATTGTAAACCGTCACACTCTTAAATCGTGCAGCCGCGGTTCAGTTCCAGAGAATGAAAACGGCAAAGGAGAGTGAGAGAGAGAGAGAGAGAGGGGAGAGGGGGAACAGTGGGCCTTTCATTAAACGGTGAATGAGTCAGGGCTCTTCTGACGGAGCTGCAGGGGTCTCGATTGCCGCAGCTAAACAGTGCCTTCGTCCTGTTTGCTTTGCAAGGCCACTCGCCACAGTGCAAAACTTCACTTTGTGCCCTGACCTCCTGCACGCCACTGCCACTCTCTCCCGCTTTGTCATAGCCCATCCTTTGGATCTCGATTCACGTAGGCAAACAAAGCCAGGATAACAAGCTTGGTAAATGCTGACTGTATCTCAAGGTCTAGAATGTGGATTCTGCCGAGAGGTATTTGAAGGAAGCGTGCGCCCACACAGAATCATGCTGGGGGTCACGGAAGGTGCACTTCAATTCAGCTTCTGAAAGCTTTGGATGGCTTTCTAAAGGACAAAACTCTGCGGATTCCACATTTAAGAACTGATTCGCATTAAGTTCTGTTTTTAAGGATCATTTTTACTCCGAAAAGGCACTTTCAATTATTTTTTTACTTCATTATTAGACTCAACGTTGTTTTTATTATGGAAGATTACATTTTTAATATCAATATCCAGTATGCAAACTCATTTTCAGTCTTTTTTTTTATTGTGAAAGGACAAAAAGGGTTTTAAAACATGTGAGTGCTAAAATAAAATCAACCAGACATTCAGCACTGAAAATTTACTTTGAAACCATTTTCCCACGAAATACCACATTTCACAAATAAATCTTATTAAAAGTATTTAAAAGCAGAAGTGACATTTAGAAAAAGACTTAAATTAATTCTCTTAGATTACTATTAAAGTTGATTAAGTCATTTTACAGCCATTGTGTTGAGATGTAATGTCAGAGAAAAGGTTATTAAACATTTTTTTTTTATCACATTAAAATACGGTATGTTAATACAATATATACAGATTGGCCCTATTTATTACAAGTGCCTTTTTATCATTAATTAATCTAATAAACAAACTGAGAACATGGGATCTCTTGTGGTATTGTGTCCAGATTGCACTAAACACAGTGGCTTACACGGCCGGAAGGATTAAAACGCAGAATTGTGGCTTCCTTTAAGAGCGACAAGGCGATCTTCCTCTGACGCAGCAGTTACTGAAGGGAGGCAACAGCTGGTGTTGCATAACGCCACTGATTTGTGTTCAGTTTAAGCTCACAAGAAAGTAAATCAAGTGCTGCTGTTCTGTGAGCATATATGGCTGTCCCTCTCGGCCCATAATTGTAGGTGTTCGAGGATTGGCTTGAATATCTTTGGCGGTAATCCTATCTTTGCACATCCGTGACTTCAGAGCTCTCTGGGGCCAATGTGGAGTATCGCTAATTCAAGCAGAAGCTGCCTTCCCTCCTCTCCATTCTCTTCGAGTATTGATGCCAATGGCAGCCTACCGTGGTCAAGCTTGAAAAACCGAGTACTGCTGCTAAAGGAGGAAGAGGTGACACATTTTCTCAGTTTGCTTTCCAACTATCTTGCTAGAAAAGGTACAGCGAGCTTACAGACAGCTGAAGGCCTTGTCTTTGGCAATAGCATTTTTAATGAAATTGTATCGCTGACGGGAACAATGCACTTAAAAAATTGTCAATAAAAACACTATTATTGGTGTACATTTTTCACAAAAATATGACTTTTACTTGAAACTTTAATGTGTTATTTATGCGCATTTCGTCAGTCAAGCCAGTTCTTTGATTAGCGGTAAATCTCAATCAGCTGTCTAATGAGCGGCAGTTGATACACAGAGCCGTAGATCACTGGTGAGCTACACAATATCCCATTCAAAATCGGAAATGAATCGCTTCTGATTCTGAAGACGATATTGCGTAGATCCAGCTTTAATGATGAAATGCGCATGAATAATTTGACGATTAAATCACCCAGCCCTAGTTACTTGTCATTTTGTTTGCATTAATTCACAAGTAATTTCTGGCTGAAAACTTTATCCTATACTAAAAGTCATTTTACTATTCAAATTTTGTGCAATTGTAATTCATTCTCTGTATAATAAAGGTATCAGGTATTAATAACTTGAATAATAAAGGTAGTGCAGAAATGTAATAAGCCACAAATTAGGGGTGGGCAATATGGAAAAAATATCATATCCCGATTTTTTTCTGGGGAAATAACAATTCACCATTTTTATCCCGATTCTTTTTAAGACTACTTTGCAAATTACAGATGTAATGGTGGGCGATATGGAAAAAATATCATACTACGATTTTTTTTTTTTTTGTAAATTATTCTTTGTCAATGATTTTACTATTTTGTGAGTTGTCTGAGCAGTACAGACAAACTAATTTGTCTTTTTTATTAAAATAAAGCCTTTCAAGTTAACAAAGTATAAAATAAGATATTTAGGCAAAAATGAGCAAAGATAAAAATCGTTGTCATTTGGTCTTTGTTATTCCAATAGATACACATTACAAATAAACATAATATAAACAAACAGTGCTTTATTTTTCAGGAAGAGTAGGTGTATTCAGCAGTGTTGAATTAACAAACATGAAAGATGAAACACTAGATACTTCTACACTACATCCATCATTTACTTACTCTCAGCTCGTTTTTATCTGAATGAGATTCTTTTTTCTGTTGAACA
>JAUCMU010000046.1:6524487-6545684 GCA_032275025.1 Enteromius treurensis | reverse complement strand
TACTTCTACACTACATCCATCATTTACTTACTCTCAGCTCGTTTTTATCTGAATGAGATTCTTTTTTCTGTTGAACACTGTATTAAATTCAGTGAGGACCGACTACTGTTTGGTTACTCAAAATATATTTAAATAATTATACAGTATATAGTAAATAATGACACAGTTATAATTTTTAATGATAAGCGGTGGCATGTTTAGTTCTGTCTAATATACTGCCATGTTTTTCTCTTTAGACACAAGCACCTGTGTTTAACGCTGTGTGTTAGTATTACCACAATCACATGTGATAAATATCTTAGTTCAGTAATTAGGCGCTATTTGACAGGCTTTTGATGTATTTGCTGAAAAAGGGGCACGAGGCTACATTGCGCATGTCATGAACCGTCGAACCGTGTGATGCATGCATGCTCAGCGAACCGAACGTTTTTTTTTTTTAATGAACAGTGCCATCCCTAGTAGATAGTGGAGAAATTTTTATCGTCCACGATCAAAAATCGTCATATCGTCCACCCCTACCACAATCAATCATAACTTGTATTGAACTCAGAATATTCCTTTAGTTTCAGCAACAGTATACCAAGGGATATTTCAGTGGTTGCATTTTGGAAGAAAAAAGAAAGGAAAAGAAGTAGAAAAATATACGGAAAATAGCGACACTGAAGAGAAGCTAATTCTGACTTGTTTAATACACCCCTTCATCGTCCAAGCATGGGCTTTTTGTGTCAGCAATACATGCCTGAATTATAGATTTCTTGCTAATTAAAACTGCAGGCAGATCGTGTGCTACAGTCCACTGACAAAACTGAAACCCTGGAAGTTGATGCTTGGCGCTTTGCAGATTTGAAGATCAGTCATTCCATTGTACCTCCCTAGACCAGGGGAAAGCATGCAGAAGGGAAGATTTTTTTTTCCCTCAAGCAATTTCAGTCCCATTTCCATCCCAAAGCAACAGATTTCTATGTTCCTAAAGGAACTGCTTCCAAAAAAACAACTGCGCTGCAGTAACGAAGACTAAAGCTCTAATTACATTTTTGGGCTTGCTTAGCAGAAGTCATAATTATACTACCTTTATTATGCAAATTAATGGGCTGATTTCAAAGAATTAATTACCCTTGTCCAAAGTTTGATTAGTAAATGGCTGTTTTCTGGTTCCAGCATTTTTTGTTGCTTGGTTTTGTATGGTTGGAGCATTTCAGATGGAAGACGCTGAGAGGAAACCCTGCAACACGATTCTGATTGCTTCCATTTTGATTATCAATACATAGCACTTCTTAAGTGGCAAGATCATTTCTACAACCCCATACTTGTGCGGTTGGAAATGAATAAATAAACAAAATTAAATTAAATGCCGCAACCCTTTTCTTAGCACATGAGTGCCTTTAATTGGAGTCATTTGCATCGCTCATCTGATAGGACTAACTTAATTTGAAAGTCTCTGTTGCTTTTAACCTCTATAGAGCAGAAGGAAATCAGTGGAGTGAAGTGATGCAGCTTTAAGACAAAGACTCAACTCAAAGCTTCCTTCTTATTCAGAAGGAGTCCACACAAAAGACCAGCAAATGAAATGCAAGAGCAGAGAAGCCACAATAGGTTGTCTGAAAGGGCTGAAATGAGTTAGCCGAACATAAAGAAGATGATGAATAAGGACGGATCGCAAGACCCGGTGGATTAGTGGCCAGTGGAGGTGGAGGACGATTCTGGAACCTGAATGAGAACTCTCAGGCCAATCAAACTCAATCAAACCAAACTCTTAACCTCTGCCGGCGAATGACCTCAAACGTTGAGGTGGCTCCTCTCCTTGTGCTCATAATCATGACTTAAGGACTCCAGAGATAATCACATGCGTGGCTTTTGTGGAAGGAGCATATTCAGACTCCGGGAGAAGTCAATATTCGTTCTTTAGATAGGGCGAAATTGTTAGCATAAAGCCAAGAAAGACAGCACACGAGACATCAGCTAGAATATCGCCTAGTCATTTATGACTTTATCTGGCTTTTGTCATCTAGATTTCCTTCTTTCACAGTGTCATCACACCATCTGTGTACTATCTGGGAATTGCACATGTAAATGCATGTATTGACTATTTTCTGCAAAGGCATTGGTACTTTTACCATCTGAAGATGTATGACATTATGAAGCTGTGCCAAACACTTAAGCACATGATAAGCACATCAAGAATGACATTCTGAAGTTGTGACAAACACTTAAAGAAATGTCAAGCGCTTCAGGAGCAGAACGATAGGGTACAACGACAATCCTCTGACCATGCTGAGAGCCAGCTTGAAAATATAAGCGGCCTTCTTTTCCGCACATTCAAATTTAACTGATAAGTATACGAGATGGCAGATTACATATTTGTCGCTTTCGCAGACATACCGTAGCTTTTATCTGATGGTGATAAAAAAGGGAGTGGAAAGAAAAACACTAGGACAGCATAAGCAAATTACTGCGAGGCTTATATCTTCGCTAAGCTCATTTTCCACTGAAATGCTCTTCCAATATCACAGATAAGGCTAGGAAAACATTCCAAGCTCGACATCTTGTTCTCCAACAGGGCGGATCAGAGCAGAGCTCCCCGTGCGCAGATAAGAGGGGGTTAAAGCAGAAATAAAGCCCATGCCAATCCCTCAGCCTCCCAGCGCGGATGTTGGGTGCGCCAGACGGGAGAGCCGGGCCCCCAGAAGGCTTCGTTGGCGGTGTTCAGCCGCAGAATCGCTGTAAGTGCCATGTTAAATGCAGAAACCTGGAAAACATAATCGCGATAATGAGTGAGAATGCCAGACGTCACGATGCACTCAATCCAGCGGGTCTCCGAATCCGGCTCCTCGGCCACAGCGCCTGGCTTTCATCTTCAACGACACAATATTACAATTAGCATGCTGATTAGCACCTGCCCAGACTCACTGGGAATGACGGGGTGCTAATGACAAAGTGGGCCAGTGTTGTATGTCATGTTCATTGGTAAATATCAACCACTTGGTATTCAGCATGCCCGCATACGTGCCCTCTTCAGCAAAAAGGAATTGTTTAGTTGAAAGCAAGACGGAGGGAGACAGCGGTCACCGGTGCGTCTCATTATTTCCATCCGCGTCTGAAAATCAGAGCGGCAAACAACAGAGTAACAAAGCCTTTAATTGTCCACAACCTTTATTTAATGAGCAGCTTTTCGAGACAAAATGGCCTGTCTGTAATGCTTTATCACTGATGATGCAACTTGCTTTTCATGCGAGACGAGACTCTGAAAATATCTACAGTAACAACAACAGGAATATTTGATGAGATAAAAAGCCAACTGTCGACGGGATGCGGTTAAAAGGGGATTCCAACCTTATGAGGTTACTTCATTTCTTACAGCATGTTGAGTCTATTTTGGGGTTTTTTCCCTTTTATCAAAGCATTGTTTTCATCGTCCTTACTTCCTGTTCCCAGCGAATCAATATGCGGTCAATCTCTAGGCAAGGAGAACGCATCGATTTGGTTCTTAAGGCTGTACAACCTTTAATCTCCTGAAACGTTGCTGAGCCCCTATATGCTTTGAGGGCACTTTATGCTGGACTGTGCAAAAGCTAAACTGGGCAGGAAATCTATCCACAATCAACAACCCAACCCTTTTACGGCTAATCTAAGGGCTAAAGGTGGAGCATGTTTTGGCTCTGTTGAGGCAACCTATAAGCTGAGATTTAACTCTTAATTTCAAGTAATTTCCGTGCATTTGTATGAAACCCTGTCCTTCTCACTGGTAATCTCATGTAAGTTTCAGTTGGTTAACATAAAGCAGTGTTACTAAAACAAATAGTGTGAACAGTAGTGCGTATCACTTGAAAACTGTGTTTGTCGCAGCTCTGATTTGCTGTGGAATGTATTCTACCATGCCTCTCTCTGATTGCGAGCAGGAAGGTAATTATTTCTGTGAAAGAACAGGATGAGGATATTTAGTAATAGGTTTTTCATGAGGGTTTTTGTGGCAGGCATTGTGAGATGCCAAGGCCATGTTAATGAATATGTACACTGTCCGCTGTTTTTTATAAGACAATACCCCTGAGTGTTTGGAGAATAATCCAGAAGTTTGGGCTGCTCTCAATTATTGATGATACAAGCACAAGTTAGTTCTCATGTTCTGTGCATACCACTGAATTTAACAACACAATGAGGCCCATTATATTCTGTTTTATACTAAACCCTGATAAGGCTTTAAGTCTGATGCGAGAAACCAAAACAACTATGCTTTGAGAATGAGTAAACAGGTTACAATGGGAGTTTAAATATGCCTGTTAGGCAGATGTGTGGTTTTTAGCCACTTAAATTATTCACTTCTTCTACACTATTATCAAGCTTTGGTAATCCAAAGAGAAAGATCAGACAGATCCTTTTGCCTTAAACTAATTTAAATAAATGACTCACTTTTCAAATTCAACTACTGGGTGGCCGGCACTGTTATTTGGCTAATCGGTCTTAACTGGAAGCCCTCTGTACTGTAATTTGGCAAGTTTTGGGATTTCCTGACCCAAACTGGAACACTGGCATTAGACACAGAGTGCAATGAAATGAAAAAAGCTGGACCATTTTGAATTGAACAACCCACTTTTAAAATCACATGATTTAACTCATGCAAGTCTTAGACACAAAAGATTATATTTTGAAGAACGTTTCAACTGTCTCGGTGGGTTTGGACCCTGCTGACTTTCACTTTAAGGAGAAAAAAAAATGTTTTTCACAATATCTTCTTTTGTGTTCCTCAGAAATAAATCGTACAGGTTTGGAAATGTAAATGACAGAATTTTCATTTTTCAAAGTACACAAAAAGCAGTAATGTCTCTCAGCTCATTTTGAGGTGGACATGATGAAAGTAATAATGGTCTCATCACTTTTCATTCAGACTGCAAGCTGAAAAGTAAAGCAGACATGTGGTGTGATTTAAGAGTGGTACAGGAGATACTTACAATATTTTAGAGCATTTTCTTTCTGAATAATGCAGATGTTCAAGAACTGTTAATGAACCTGAACTCCACGCAAACTGTTTGCTTCCAGTAAATTCTGTTTAAAAAATAAATTAACTGGTTTTGAATATTTTCGATCCTTAATCTACATATAATCAACTCATTGTACAGAAATACTCACAAATCTGAAATAAAACTTCAATGGATCTACGGAGGTTCATTTCAACCTTTCTAGACACTTGTTCTTCCCTCTTGCCATCTGCTGAGAACTCATAAATAAGTGGGTGCATTATTTAGCAATTAACAAAAAGTACACTAAGTGGGTGATTTTAATGATCTATAAACTCCTTTTTCGGTGGAAATGATATTATTGCAGGACCTAAATGGGATCTCTATGAGGGGTTATTGGCTGGCACAAGACAAAAGCACATTTCTTTGGAGTGCCAGAACAAGAGATGATGCAGAACTTACAATATGCAGCACAAAAAAAATTGTGTGTGTAACAAATCTCAAACAGATTCAGGATAGTAAAAAAGTATCCACCTACACCACATCCAGTGCACTATCGCTTCCCATTAACGACTACATGCACGCCCCGCTCTTAGCACTTTATCATGGTCCTTAAATAGGGCTGTGGAATTATAAAGGAAGTCATTAGATTTAATTAGACCAATTAGATCCAAATTGGAACAGAATGATGCGGGTGCATGCCACCAAACAACATGGCACTGATACAGTGAATCCTAATTGAAGTACAGACTAGACAGAGGAAGGGATAAAAGAAAAACAACAACATGCACATTTATGAATAAAATTTACCCTTAAATACAGCAGAGACCCCACTTCCTATCCGTATATGAATGCATGCATGCATCAAGCTTGCAGAGAATTGAGGACCGCACTGCCTTTTCTTTCTGATTGGCAGTGTTTAGAAGAAAATTACAGGCCTCCCACCCCACAGGTTCAGCTGATTATTCTTAAAAGACAAGCGGGCTGCACCATAATCTCAGTGTTTCCATGGGGTCCTGATTGTAGCACAGCCCTGGAAGTTTGATAGAGCAAACTTCAAAGAAACGAGCGAGGTAAGGTGCCTGCTCTCTCGGGATTGCGGTTGTGCAGGCGAGGGTATCGAAGCACGAATTATCTATTAGTGTGACTGATATTACAGCAGGAACCCTATTTTGAGACTGAAATAGACATATATATCATGAACTTGTGGCTGCGTGGCATTCACGCCGCCACTAAAGGCTGATAATCATTAGACCACAATTATTTGGCCAGATTCGATAAGCCTTTGAATGCACATAAATGCATGTGTCAAATAACACAGCACATTCGAAATTACATTTATATTTGCAAAAATACACACTAAAATAGGAAACGGCAGTCTGTTCGTGGTGGAAAAGTGCTAGCAAATCTTCTTCTTTCCTTACATGATAAAAAATTAACGTTTTATCTGCATACAAGTCTTTATCCTTCCATGAAAATCAGCATGAAGACAAAACTGCCAATTGAGTGAGCTTTTTTTAGACAAATTTCAAAGAAATGTGCAATAAATCTCAAGGATCTGCAATAATGTTCAATGCGCACAGGCTCAGCATTTGGCAGACGCTTACGGTTGAAGAGAAGGTACTAGATGATCCAAGAAAAACATTGTTGTGAAAGGGGCTGGGGGACTCAACAACATGCACAAGGCCAAACACTTAACAGCCACAATTTGCAGAACACAATAACGAGCACAACAAATCACTTATACTCTATCATTTTCAAGCCGTGAAACGAGACCCCAGAGAATTAAAATATGGCATTTGTACAGAGATCATATTTTTGTCATCATTTACCACTTGCTTCTTGGACACAAAACCCAACTGCTATGGAATACCGTTGAAGCCAAATACTCTTCAAACTTTCATTTCATCTTTTTCCACTCGACCTGTATCGTTTTTATGTTCATCTGACACAAATTTCACATGCTTCTACTTATACGCCCTGAACCTTAATTCACCAATGCTATAACAATTTCCTCCTTTCTTGGCCCAGAAGGGGTTGCTGGCCATTCTATCTGTGCCTTCTGTCTAGTTACTGTTCAGAGGCGATTGTCTGACCTGAAGGAAAAAAGCAAAAAGAAAAAAAAAAGCCAGATGGCTTCTTTAACTGAGCTCTTGTCTGGAACCCAAATATGTCTGTTGTCAGCACAGTAGGGGAACAAAAGAAGAACCCTCAGATAACAGGATTAACAAATCCAGATTGGGCAGATTTTGTCTACATGGCATAAGCACACCAGAAAATGGTTGCTAGTCCATTGCATGAGCCTTTAAGACCCTGAGGTAAGCTAATATCCTTTATTTCATCACACTTATCACTAAATCACATTGAGTATTTAAGGATCCACAAATTAGTGGATTAGACATCCTAGGAAAAAAGATGATTAGACAAATTTTCATTCATTCATGTTTAGTAACACTGGTGACTGGTAATTTAAAAGTGAACATAGTGCTTTAAAGTTTTAAAATAGAGAGATATTTTAAGCCATAAAGAGTAATTTGGGGTTGGTAAGATTTTTTGTTTTGTTTTTTAAAAATGTTTACAAGGACATTTGTTTTGCCCACCAAGACTTTATTTATTTTTAGTGCATTTAAAAATACAGTAAATAAATACAGTAGCAATGTAGCAATTTCTTATTGAAATATATTAAAACGTTATCTCTTTCATAATTTTATTCCTAAAGATAAATATTTAGTAAGAATTATTCCAGTTTCCCAATTTGTAAGCAGTCTAAATGTAAAAAAATAAATAAAATTATCCCAAATTTTTAATTCTGTCATCATTTGATAGAAGCTTCTTGTTTCTGTTGAACACAAAATAATGTACTTTGAAGAATGTTGGTAACTAATCAGTTGATGGTATCTGTTGACTTCCACAATATGAAAAAAAATACTATAAAAAGTTTTGTAACACTTTCTATGAAGCCTCTATTTATAAGACATTTTAAGGGTATTCTTAAGGCATTATAACGAAAGCATAAGGCAATTTTAAATCACTTTATAACATATTGTCTCATGTCATGAACATTCATAAGAACAGCTTTAATGTGTTATAATTTTTAGTTATTTGTGGATATAGCTTTTACGGGATGGGTTTTACCTATGTTACTTTACTTAAAGCTGATAAATACCACTTATAAGTAATAATAACAACAGCCGTAAGATCAGATATCAGATCATATGAATGTGTAATATGACACACTTGCTTTGAATTTTATTATGCTAACTCTGCAACTACATGTAAAATATTGAAATATCATAATGTATTATAATTGTTTTTATGATTATTCATGAGATGTTATAACACATATTTTCTTATAATGCATTATACAGTCTATTATTATAAAAGCTTAAGAATACTGTGTTATAAATACAGGCTTCATAGAAAGTGTTACCAAAAGCTCTTCAAAATATCTTCTTTTGTGTTGAATCGAAAAAAGAAACTTAATTTTTAGGGGAACTATGGCTTTTACAAACCTAACCACTTTTATAACAAACTACAGAAGATGATAAACACAATTGGTCTTTGGCAAAGTGCAAAATGACCAAGCGCAACTTGTAAAAGACTTCTACATTCCAATTTGCAGGTCTGTCTCGTGCACTGATTCAGTGCTCGAACACTGCTGTGAAACGAACATGACTTTCTAGATAACTACCTTCACAATAACCACAGCGCACAAACAGAGCTGTAGCCAAAGACATTCACGCATTAAAGGTGACACTTGATTCTAAAGTGGGCACAGAGCACACATAAAGAAACTTCATAATAAGAAGCTCAGCAATAACTATAATACTGCATAGATGGTACATTCCTGCTCTAAAAGGACATCCTGTGAATGCTATGCTGAAATAAACAAAATCTCCCTAGGCCTGGAATCTCTTCTTTATATGTAAAGAGCACAATAACATGTCTTTGCTGATGGACAAATCTGACGGGCACATCAGTGGATGACAAAAATGACGGAAAGCAGCTTATTCCAAAACACTACTGCGAGTCCATCAATGTGCTCTGAGTGACCGGATTACTGAGTATCTGTTCAGGGAGTGCATAAAAACACATGATTACAGGCATTTGGGGCCTGGCGACTGCTTTTCTATATTTAAGACGAAAAGATTCTTTTACGGTGCCGTTTTGATGCATAACAGTAAACACCTTTATTTTTATTTTTATTTTTTATGCTCAAATGTCCATAGACTTATATATACATATAAAGGAAATAAATAAACATATATATATAATACATTTTCCCCTGCATTTTGCACTACAGAGAAATCCTTCAATGGTTTATACCGTATTTTCATAAGTGGTTTATATTTGCACAAAGTAAATCTTCACTGCACTACTGTATCTACTTAATGCCGCATCCCACACCCATCTGTCTAGCTCATTTGTACAAAGCTCCTAACTGTAAATAGTCTGTTTAATCATTTTATTTTAGGGGTTGGTTACAATGGTCACAAGCAATTATTTGACACTGTATTTTTGTTTCAAGCACTTGACTTAAGGTTTAAGCTGAGACTTCTACCATGTTTTCTATTTATTTTTTTGGCACAATCAATCCTCCTAAAGCAATACAGATCTATAACAACAGTTAAATGCAATTCGAACCTGCCTTTGATATTAACATGAAAGTTCAGATTCCTGCAGTGAGTTAGCAAATAAAAACACTATTTTTAATCTGATGTTGACCTAAGACATGTGATACTTGCAGAGCACTGAGGAATTCTTGCCGTGTTGTTAGATGAAAATCGCAGATCACCCCAGCGGGCCCACCCTACCGCATTTCACCAGACACTGAGAGATTACAGTCTGACCTATTTTGTTTTATTAGGAAAAACGAATCCTTTGACATAGTAGGTCAGAGAAGCCAGTACAAATGGCTACATCTTTTTATCGTAAAACAAACATGTAAAAGCCTTTCACATTTGCCCTTCAAGTGTAACCTGATAAAATAATTTTAATAAAGCCCAAGGTAGTGTGAAGGGGATGGAATGATGAGTGTCAGCCGTGCGCATTGTTGATATAAAGCCCAAGCGATCTTAAATGACGAGATGAAACAGGAGGGAGTGAGATACAAATTGTAATGTACCCAATGATTCAATGTCAGAGCACAATAAAATGACAAGCGCAAAAAAATAGGCTCGCCGCGCGCTTGTGCATTGGCTGTAATGAATGGACTGAAACTCCAAAAGATTGCGTGCACATTTATCTTTTTGTCTGCATGCTGCGGCTCTAAGCCACAAAAAGCTCTGAACAATACAAGCTGTGAACAAAGAGAACTATCAAAGAACAAATTGTTATCCAAAAAGAAGAGCCAACAACTTCCAAGCCATTTAACATCCTCAATGGATTCAACAAGTTCAATTCCCGCTGTATGGACCAAATATGTAATCCAGCGTCTTGGGATTTCCGAACTATGAACAGACCAACCTCTAAGCATTTGACTTTGTAGTGATTTCTGAACCAAAGAGTCCTCTTTTATCTTTCTGTGTACTGCAAAACGAAAAACTCATTGTTGATTATCAGAGAGCACTTACTCCTTATTTGTACAGCTAGAAGATAAATGGTTGTGCTTCCCAAGGGACCGACTTTATGATAACATACATATCGCCTCTCTCTTGATGGGGACGAGATATATTTTGAGAAAAGAGCAGCGATTAACCTTATACGTAAGACTTCTGAGTGGGTGAATTGTTCTTAATGGTAATGCTAATGGGTGCTGGTAATCTCTATTTAATGAGAACTTTCTCAGCGTGAGCTGCAATATGATGGTATGGTAAACTGCTCCATCATCAGCAGCTCTGGCACAGGATAGGAAGTGGGAGGATGCGGTGGCGCTGCGTTTCACAATTTGATCCTTCGGTTCATCAGCTGTCTGCAAAACAAGCTCAAAGTTACACTGAACGTTAAAAATGGTCTTCATTTCTACCAAACACTAAGGTACACCTGCATAATAGCACATTATTTATAATGTTCGATAAAACAGCTTGATGTCAGAAAGAGAAGCCTTTTTTGTCCTTATTCTTATTTAATCGTGTTTTTATTGTGCTTTAATGTGTTAATTGGTCGTATTTTCTAGCTATTTTACTTAAACAAAATAACCCAACTGCAGTTTGACTGAGATTAACTAGAATACACAATGAAAAAATCATGATTTTTGAAAAACTTTCAACTTTATTTTAGGGTGGTTCATGTTTGGTTAGGATTAGGGTTCAGTTTAGGGTTACTTGCATGTAATTATGCATAATTAATTGTTATAATAACAGGTACATGTAAATAAAGTGTTACCAAACTTTACCTAGAAGTCTGTAAATTACTAAAATGCAATTCAAGGCCTGCACCACTTCTTAAAGCACATGTTGTTTGATAATCATCTCTCGAGTGGTACATAGAACGGCTGATTGCATGACAATGATTCTTAGGGATTCTCTTACTCAGCAAACAAGCATCCCAGCTTGGCTCCGGTAGAATAAAGCGTCCTTGTTGGACGTTTCATCCAAACAAAGAGCAATTTAGAAGAAATTAGGCTCCAACAACTAATATGCTGGTCAGCATGTATTTTGCCTTCGGGGCCTCTATTGTGTTGAAACAGGAGAATGTCATTACAGAATTTCAATTGAGACACAACTGCCTTTATTTACTGAAATAAATACATAATTTAGTCCATGTTCACAATAGGAGCTTTTGTCAAAGTCAATGAGTTCATTGATCATCTAGTGGTTGTGTTTTGAATTGCTCTCAGCATCTTGATTCATCAATCACTATATTCGTGTCTGTGTCATAGTGGCGTTTAGACCAGCCTGACCTTTGCTGAAGGAATTTTCTCCAGTCCAAAACATTCAACTACCAACTCCAATGTCAATTGCTCCCTTTTTTTAAAATCATGACGCATCCAGTATTTCAATTGCAGTCGCTAAACAAGTGAGCCATGCCATAAACCAATTGAGCCAAACGATTTTTAATAGAAATTCAATGATACCATAAGAATCTCAGTCATCCACTCACACACATATATAACAAAAAACATTACCAATAACACCAGTAATCTCTCTACATACAGCCTAAACTGAAAGAATTAAGAGAGCTCTTGTCTCTCCTTGCGATGTCATTTTTACAGAGCAAAGCAACCAATCAATAGCGAGGCGGGCATGGCAGACTCCAGCCGTAATCCTCAAAATATTCTTATGTGGATTAGCTTCTCCCCCATCCATTTTCATTTTCACTCTGTAAGGTATTAGTCTGACAGCCAAGTGGAGCAAAACAAATAATACACACTTCAAAGGGGAAGAAATGTCTAATAACAGCAACCTGGTTAAGCTACTGCTTGGCTTTTCTCTATTTTCATATAAACTTATTTGCTGCAGGCCCTAAACAAATTACATGTGCTATACGCTGTGCACTAAATGTTCATCTGATTTGAAAGCATTATCGCTGGCAAATGGAAACTGAGGGATTCCCTGAAATATGAGGCTTTTGTCAAAGAAGGGCTATTAAGCATAAGCTTCCATGCTTTGCATTTAAAGGCATTGTGTGAAAACACCAGACAGAGCACAATTAAACAGTACTTAAACCCTCAAAACAACAGGCACGGAAGACACATTAAGCATTTAAAGATTCAGAGGCAGAAGTAAGAGCTAAATCTTCGAAGCACAGTAATGATAGCTTGTATATAGGAATCACTGGGGCAAGTTGTCACAAGCTGTAGGCATTAGAGTAATTAAAAGTACAATAAGACAAAATGCACGTTTTCTCTTTCAGTGGTTTAGAATTTTAGTTTAAAATATCTAGTCCAGTCCCTTATTCATGAACAAAACTTGTTTTTAAATGAATTTAATATTCCAATGTTATCATTTTGCTAAAGTTGTCCAAACACAATAAAACAGTTAGGTATACATTCAATCAAGCATTAACCATTTAATGAAAACACACATGCTGCTGATAGTTTATATCTCTCTGTGTAAAATACAGACACCTACACATTTGTTTAAGTAATGGATAGAATAACCACAAAATGTCTGTAATAAATAACTCTATTACTCATATTATACTGGTTCCACACCTAATAATAGATATAATTGTGACATGATGATATCAGAATGATGACAAGATAACTATAATGATTTAATCTCAGTTGCGCAAAAATCATCTTAAGGGGAAATCTCAAAACTTCAATAAGAAAACCGGTTTTCAACGCTGTATCGGTGTACACTATCGCTGGCACTGCACTGCATGTCGACGCATTTCCAAAAAGAGTCCTTTGTTTTGACACGATACGTTTCCAATAACTGTCTCTGTCTCATCCGAAAGTAAAATAATATTTGTTTCATTGTGACTCCACACCTTATTTTTCCAGCATCGCTGTCCGGAGAGATAAAGCCACACACAGCATCTACACAGCAAACGAGCGACGCTGCAAACATAGAACCTCCACATTAAAATCGACGCACAGCGACAAAAAAACTAAACAACGAAGCGAAGCTCGCCTCCGAGAAGACGCAGCACGACCGTAGAACAAGACATTTAACGTTAACATGTTTCCAACTGGAAAGACCTGCACTTGTTGACTCAGTGTGAACTGCGATTGCTGTCTTCCAGAAAGATAAAAAGTGGAAATAAAGAGGATAAATAAACGGTTAGTCGGTTACTTAAAGACAACAGCGTTAAATAACAAAAGGAGATCTTGGCAGTGCCACGAGCATCAAAACATTTCCTCAGCGGCGCCTGTTTTTTTCAAAACGTTAAGTGTTTGTGTTTATTCTTAAAACAAAACTGCTACCGCAGCCGCAGAAGTTTACTACGTGAGAAATGGCTGTTTTTAAATAACCTATCCAGAAGTGAGAACAAGTACAGAGAAACTGCGCGGATGCTGCCAGTTTAGAGAGCGGTCTCACATATGCGCTACTCTGACTTAAAGGGACAGTTGCACATTTCTGTCATTTATTCCCCCCCCTAATGCAGCTCCATATGGAAACCTACAAGCCGTGTGATTTTATTTCTTCCGTGGGGCGCAAATGCTAGGGACTGACAGCCTCGTTCACCGTTCACTTTTGTTGCAATCTTTTTCCAAGTGATTTTAAATCTGAGTCATTCTGTCTCGCATCTCCTTTTGTGTACCACAAAACACAGATTTGAATCACCACGAAGAACAGCAAATGACGACTACTCGGATTTTAAACGAACTGTCCCTTTAAAGCAAAATATAGTTTTCTTTTAAATGAAACTAAAGCGTTAGTGCATATTCCTAAACTTTAAAGAACTAATTTGCTGGCGCGTGAGAGCTGCATGCAGCCCACAGTGTTCGCTGTCCGTGATGCATTCTAACTGCTGTATGTTGTTTCCACAATCCATTTCAATGACTTGCAAACTCGTAACGGCTCAAAAAGACTGCTATTAACAATATGGGACCCGAGAACCACGCACAGGAGTAATTTGCCTGAAAGAAGCATCAGCTGAGATCCAAAGCCATTACATTAATCAATCCAAACAGAAGCTGTTATTTCAGAACGATGATGATGCTGAGCTTGGCGTTCAATAAAGGTCAGTGTATGTTCCGCTCTACAAAAGCCTGCTAATGTCGTGCTAAAAGCTCTACGGTAAAACTAGGTTACATCATTAGCGTAACTAATGTGCTGGTAAAACAATGTTAGTTTTGTGTGAGGAGAGAAACATCCCGCTTCTCTCGCACCAGAGACCTGCAGCAAAAGCGACTGGAAAACATCTGCAGACTTTATCGCGTCAAAGTTAACAGAAAAGATGAGGAAAAATCCGCATGTCGTTCGAACGTTTAAGCTTGAACGACACATATCTAACTTTGTAACACGGCGGTACTTTGAACTATTACTTTGAATCAAGACGCCACACTGTGTACGTTACAAATCTCCTCGCGCGGCGAACGTCCGTCGCGCTGGCTCAACCATTTCTCCCTTAAAATACAAGCAGATTAACCCTAAAGCACAGTTCCTACCTGTATGGATAGCTGCCGAAATGGTGAACAAAATGAGGAGAGTAGCGAGAGATCCGTAGCTCGTGTTCGCCATGTTGGACACCTGCTTCATTCTGAAGCTCGTGAGTGAGTTGAGCTTCACCTAGAGCAACGGGGGCTGCGCGTCAGGAGATGCTGGGAAAGGGCGGGAACAAATACCCATTCAAAAAGAACGTCAACACATAGAATACAGCCCTTGTGCTGAACCGTGTCCCTTGATGTTATTGGATAGAATGATTTTTGTGTCGTAGTGTAAAAGACAAATGTTTCCGGAAAAACACCCTGTTGATCAGAAAAAAAGAGCCCCTTCACAAAAAAGTACCATGGTAACCATACAGTTTCCGGCAGAATGCCATACTACATAAAGTTCCTAATGGTAATAAAACCATAGGGTACTTAAAATACCATGAATACATCATAAATATTATTCCATTAATATATTAGCCTAATTAATTTTATTTAATCATTATTAATTTACTTTCGTAATAATAATGATAATAATAAGCCTAGTAAATTCTTATAATACCACTGTAACTGTACAAACTAGCCTATAAAAATATTTAGGCAGGAGCTATGGTTACCATTAACACTGTACCCAAAAGAGTGCCTCTAGTGGCGTCTCTGTCTCTCTGTCTCTCTCTCTCTCTCTCTCTCTCTCTCTCTTTCTCGCTCTGTTTGAGATGTTTTTAAAGTCTTTTATGCTCACTAAGGCTGCATTTATTTGATGAAAAAATACAGTAAAATGGTATAATATTGTGAAATATTATAACACTCTAAATAATTGATAATAATAATTTAGATGTAGGCAAAAGTGGGACACATTTTGATAAATTTGCAATACATTAAATACAAAATAATATATTTTCTACCAACACTATGCTTTAAACAAATCCTCAAATTCTCTTGTACCTGTATATCTCACTATGTTTTTGGAAAGAGGATTGTTTGGTGTTTTAAACATAGGCTTGCAGATATTCAGAAATGTTAGTCACCGATATTTTCTTCAAACTTTTTCAGGTAAATTGGGTATTTCCTACTGCAGGACATTGTACAGTGAATTTAGAAGTATAGCTTTATAAAAATAGACATGTGTGGACGGTCCTACTGACTGTGAACTCATAAACACATACAGCTTATTGAATTATAATACTTCAACAGTAGCATGTGTTTTTAAATTATTGAATTATTAAAGAACTCAAACAGAAAAACAAATGTAAATACATAAAACACTCCAACAGAAGGACAAAAACAAATAATTGAATAACTTAGACAGAGATACAGGCTATTATGTATAGCATAAAATTACCACAATTTCATCTATGATGATGCTTCTGTGTGTGTATTGTGTTCATATGTGTTTGTCCAACTGTGTGCTTAAGTGTGTGTGTGTGTGTGTGTGTGTGTGTGTGTGTGTGTGTTGTACAAAGAACTTTAAATGATTTCATTAACACATCATAGAAATATATTGTTGGTTGTAATACTGTTCAGAATATAAAACATTTTCAAAAGACTTAAGACTTAGGACACTTAACACTTTCACCTTCCAGCATCTGAGTGGTAACCTGCCCATAAGACTACATTTGACTAATAAAATGTTGATACTCAAATTAAGTACTGTTATTAAAACATCAAGCCCACCTATTATTAGTGATATTCAAAATAATAAAGCCATATTAAATTAAAATGTGATATATTTCTGTGATAGCAAAGCTCAATTCAATTTTCAGCAGCCATTACTCTAGTATTTAGTGTCACATGATCCTTCAGGAATCTTTTTGTCATTATTATTATTATTATTATCATAATTAAAAGTGCATTAACTTGTAGTATGTTTTCCTAGATAGATTGATTGATCTATTTCAGCAGTTGCAATCATGACATATTGCACTGAAGATTGGAGTTATGACTGTTGAAAATTCAGCTTTGCCATCAGAGGAATAAATTACATTATATATTCAAATTGAAAACATTGTTTTAAATTGTAATAATACTCCACTTAAAATAAATGCACTCAACATTTAGGATGACATGGGAATAATGCAAGTAAGGGATATCAAAGTTTTAAAAACCACATATATTAAATTTTCCTTTCAATGTGGACATTAAGAGATAATGAAATAAAAGAAAAGAAAATAAATGGATAAAAAACTATATATATGGTAAGAAAATAAAAAAGAATAAGATTTGAATTTGACAGATTATCAGAAGCACGCTGCTATTAGGTATAATCAGTTGATAAGTATTCAGAGAAAAAACTTCCTGTCTGGTTCAGATATCTCCTCCCTCAATATGAAAGGGACTTCTCATCAACATAATTATGTTGACTTTTTAATATAAGTTAATTGGGTGCTTTCTCAAATTGACTCACAGTTGGAGCCAGGGTTGCAAATTGATAAGGTAATCCAGGTAGCTCTACCCTTGGTGGCTCATTATGCTAATTCACTTGGAAGGCTCACAGGGCAAGTGCTTTGATTTTCTGAAGATGAACAGGAATTAAAGAAATGTTTATACAAGATTCAGATTTTGATGATACACCCTAATACTTATGGCTGAACATGCCTTCCAAGGTCCATTTTTACAGTAATTGTGGCAGGAATTATTCTTTGGGTGCAGTGACTGATGATCCTGGAAAAACAGATAAAATTAGAAAGACCAAAAGTAGAAGCAAGCAATGAAGAGCTTCCTCTGTGCTTGAAGTTGTCCTCTCTTTATGATGATTTTATAATAAGCAAAGTTCACTCTGCTTAAGATCAGTTCAATCAGATCAATTTTTCTTTATTTTTAATAAAATATAGCATTTCATTTGTTAAAATGGTTGTATCGTATACACTACATTTATTGCACTTGAGATAATCTTGTAGACGATTCTGAAGTTTTAAATACCTTAATGCTGAGTGAAATACATTATGGATCAAAGAACAGTTTTTCTACCTATAGTCATAAATTTCCAATTTCTGACTAGGAAAGTCATATTTACAATTATTCTAATAGCACATGAAGGCAGCATTAATCTGTATTCAAGATTCAAGGCAGCATTTGATCAAAGCAACAACTTAAAGTTTTATGTAGCCATGAGATACATAAGCACTCTTTCATATAGCCATCAGATGCACTGTTGTCAGTGATGTAAAATACATTTTAGGGTACACCTTTCCTTTAAAGAATATCAAAGCCTGAGTTAGATGAAAGAAACACCCCAGAGTGGGCAACAGACTGCACAAACTTATGTCAGAGCCAAACAGTCATGTTTTGACCTTCCTCTCCTTAAGGTTCATATTTTTGTTCCTCTGAAAAAATCACTAGAAAGCTCTTTAGTTAATGAAATCTTCCTGTTATTTATTGATTTGCCTCAAGGGTTTTGTTCTTGCTTGCAAATAAGTGATATTCATTTGGTATCAACACTAGAGTGCACACATTGTCCCATGATACTAACTCAGCAGGGTTCCTCTATAATTATTCATTTAATGACTTTCCCAAAGCACATGAATGTGACAGAAAAAAAAAAAGATATTAACTCTAAATGAAGGATTTGTACAGTAGAAACATTTGGCTTAGGGGTTGACTAACTTTGTGGGAAATAGACTGTATTGCAAAACAATACTGCTCAATTCTGAATGCATGCATGATGAAATGTATAGTAAAGTTATTAAAAAACAATAAAACCAAAACCAGTTGTTAATAGTTCTGTCTGTTTAGTTTAATTTTATTTCCTCCTGTTTTGGTTTCGTTTTGCCCTCCCACGTGTATGCCCATATTTAGAAGTTCCTGTCATTATATTATCATTAGTTCATTAGTCACCCTCTGTGTTTCCCAGCTGTTTTGAGTTCAGTTCATCATGGTAGTGTGTATTTATTGCCCTGTCTGTTTAGTCCTCATTTGTCTGTGATTCATGCTGGAATGTCCTAAGTTTGGTTATTGTTAAAGAAAGCCTTTTTGTTAATCTCACGTTTGACCTTGGATCTTTACAAACCACTACACGTAACAACAGTAAGGCTAAATCTTATGCTTCACAATGAATTATTTATTGCAAACCTTGAAACAGTAAACAGGAGTGTTAATATTTTTGTTAAGGAACTTACATCATCTTCGTAAAGCTTTTATAGCTTTTCATAGAATTGTTGTTTTATGAGGATGAACATTTAGCTATTTGTCACACCTGTTGTCAGCTGAAACCAAATAGACAGCTCAACTTTAGACTTACCAGCTTAACTAAATGTAAATGAGGTCATAATGTCTCATCTTGTGCTAATGTTACCCTGTACAGTTCAGTTGCGAAAACAAAGTTGTATAGCCTAGTCGATAAAACAACGTAACACAAACAACAAGGTAAGTTATTCCACCGATCATGTTAACACGTATGGCATTTCACAAGTTCCCACTTCCTCATTTATAACCAATATTTAAAGCATGTTTGGCAGACTGTCCGGGGAGCACCGAGCCCTAGGAGATTAACCCCTACGAGGCGAGGGCAGGGGAGAGCCCGGAGCCTGGCCTGGTTGCCACCTGGTGGTAGAACAGAGGCGTTATATTTGAACAAATAGGCTAGAAGCCGGATGTTCCCGACTAAGCAAGCTGGGAGCGACGATGGCAACGAAAAACTCAGCTAAGGAGAAACCTTGGGAGAACCAGGTTTAGCGGGGACCGGTTCTCCTCTGGCCGGGAACCAGTACCTGGCCTCTGCTGGGAGGCGAAAGGGGAGGCGGGGGGGAAGCCAAGGACGAAGATGCTGGAGAGAGGCTGTTAGCGGTTTATAAAGGGGCAGGATACCGATCTGATATTATGATTACATAGTGGGAGATCGGCTGCAGCTGGTTAACATTCAATCATGTTCCTCCCGAAATTAGTTTAATTAATTAAACATCATTTAAGTAAAGTGACAGTATTGTTGTAACTTTAATTGTTATGTTTATGCATAACTTAAAGGGGGATACCATGCTGTTTTGTGTATGAAGAAATGTTAACACTGTTATAGAGCTAGATCCTTAAGCTAAGCATAGACAAAAAAACAAAAAAAAAAACAATTTGGACAAATGATCGATTATTTTTGTGTCAAAAAACTTAGTTCCGGCTTTATACAAGTTTCGGGGAGTTTTTTTCAATCGTTGGTCGTTATGACATAGACGACGGTGGAACTCCTTATATGGGCATTTCTACAGGAAGCATAGACCCCTTGTCGACTCATTGTCTCGCCTGTTCTTGGATTATCGCTCTTGTTTTGGCCCTCTGGATTCAGTTAATTATGTATTCAGTTCAGGTGTGTCTCCCTCATTTAGGTTGATTGTCTCCCTTACTTAAGCTAACCCTGTGTATCAGTCTGTGTCCGTCATCGTCTATTACAGTGTGCTTCTGACTAGTGTTTTTGTGATTACTTGGAACTTTATTAAATATATTTGTGTAAGAAGGCAAACTCCGCTTCTCTCCGCGTCATCATCCAGCACGATTGTGACAGAATGACGGACCTCTACAGTTTTCCGAGGACATCCGAGGAAATCCTTGAACGCCTGGCGCTGGGGCTGCCTCCCTTCCCACGATGCTGGTGTGCGGATGGCCACCTGTGATGGCGTAAGATTCATTCCGCGCCCTCTCCTCAAGTCATCAGCCCAGCACCACCTCTGCACCGACCCATTCCCGCACCGCGTTCCCGACGACCGCCCGCGGCAACGGAGATGTCACCAGAGCCCATGCCAGACAGAGAGCCAGAGCCGCAGGTGACCACCATCACTCAGCACGAGCCTGGAGAACCTGACCAAGCGCATGAGCCGGCAACATCATCCATCCCCGTGGGAGTGTTGGTTGACTTCGGGAGCTCCGCCCATCTTCCAACAGATGATAAGGAACGAGTTCTAACGTCAAGCTGGCATCAAGAACTGACTGAAGTTTTTAAAAGTGATTTAATAGACTGGTTTGAAGAGGCACTTCCAAGTCCTATTCCTCGTCCCCTCCCGCTGGTTCCATCCAGTTTTTATGAGTCTGAGCTCCCTCCCGCCCTCCCTCTTCCGATGCCTTTCAATCCAGTCAGCTTCTTCACTTCGGTGCTTCCCGGATCAGCGTTGTCCACTCTGTCCGTGCGACTCCATCCTGGGCTCCTTCTCCATCAGCCGCATCTCCGTCGGTCAGCCCCCTGGAGTCGTCACCTCTGCCTCCTCATACTGCGTGCTTTTGACTCGTGTTTTTGTGATTACTTGGGATCTTTATTAAATATATTTGTGTTTGAAGCAAACTCCGTTTCT
>JAUCMU010000046.1:6478649-6498720 GCA_032275025.1 Enteromius treurensis | reverse complement strand
GAAACCGCTAAGAGAAGACTTCTGAATACAGCTCTAACACTTAGCAATCAAATGACAGGTGAGACTAGTATTTATAGTGAGGCTAATGAGTGATAATGACCGAATTGACAACAGCTGTGAGTGAGAGGTGCATCATGGGAGATTGAGTCCCGTAAGTGATATAGAGTCCAATGTGTAACAGATTAGCCAGAGTGCTCTCAGGCAGAGATAGATGACACAGCCGGCTGTGATCCTGACAATAAGATACTATATAAATAAACTATATATTATTTTTTTCAATTATTATATTGCTTTTCATGCATTATACTGTACATTCAATTTTATATTTATCTACCTAGTTAGCTGTTTTCAAGAACCCTATTCAATTGAACAATGTGAGAATAAAATAATACAGTAATTAATTAAAATATGATTTTATTCAATTTTAGCAAAGAGTTTGTCTAGGTGTTGTAGAAACACCTAGTTGTTGAAGTCCCACTGAACAAGTTTTTACCACATGAAAAGGTGCGTCTGACAGTTAACAACTACCTGCTACTTTACGAGAATCTCTGAATTTCGTCAGGAAAGCATGACAGCAAAAAATACCACAGAGACATTTGGTTCTCAGTGATCAAATACCCTCAGCAGAAGTGAAAGTGTTTAAATTGATCAATGATATGTCACTTTTTTTTCAAAATGCTTCACACAAAGAGCACAATAGCAGTCTATCCAGTCTAAACTGGATCATTTTCTTTGCTTTGGCACAAAATACACTCAGTTAGCTATCTTTCAATTTAACATACATTTGGTCTTACTTAGACACTTAGGGTCAATTCCATCTCAAAAAAGGACTTGGAAATCATTTTGGTATAATTTAAAGAAACTTACCTTGAATATATGCTGCAGTAAATTAGAGAGCTGACATTCTTTTATAAACATTTTACAAAGGAAATGTATTATGCTACCTGGTTTTAGGTCATTATTTATTGACAATATGTGATTGTTGGGTGATGACCTTTGCTGAAATGTGAAATTGCAAAAATGTAATTGAAAGGGAGGAATGAAATCATCCTTGTCTGTGTCTGAAAATTTGTTTCCTGAACTCATCAAGTTACATGTTGTTTCCACCAGGTAGTGTCAGCAGTAAAGATGGGGCCAATATGGGCTAGTCTATAACTATGCATAAAACTCATCTCTTTACATACGTATTTCATGTCATAACATCTAAGATTGCAAGTTAGACTACTTATAAGACTTTCATTGTACAGAAAGGGAGCAAAGAACATTGACATCACCAAAGAACATGACTGACAGTCTAGAGCTCAAGCATTCTCAAAAAGTCCCATTATAATTACTTTAGCTGTTTACACTGTGAAATGAATATGTTACTTACAGTAATGTTGTTTCTAACTAAAGAATTTACCAAAAACAGGTTTTCAGTCAGTCAGCGAATGCTGATTTGAATTTAGCAACTGATATTACATGCTAAAAAATTTTATCACGCTGGTGTGATTGTGTCAAATATAGAAAATATTAATTGCCTGTTTTTTGTCTTTTAGAAGTTGCATTCAAAATTCACGATGCCTCTGGGTATGACGTCTAAGGCTGAGACTATTTCCCTGGTAAGGCTGGTAAACAAAGAAGTGGTCAGATCACAAACGCTGCTTATCAAGCATGACATCAAGATTAAATGAAAATGACAATGAAAATTTTCTAAAGACAGTCAATTTCTTCAGAGATACCGTGGTATACAAATACTGTGCCACATTTTGATTTTGAAAAGTGCAGTGCTCATGTAGCGGATGAAGGACAAAATACTACCTCTGCAGTACCGTTTTTAGCCACAGGATGGGGAGCCTTCAAACACCGATAACTATAACAAGAACCCTTGTTTTATGGAATTCACACATCTTTACACTTTATATGTTATTATTAACCCTGTTACATCCACCCCTACTGAATTACATAAAATAAATACATAACGAGTGATGTATCATCAATAGATTGAAATAAATTCTCAGTAAAGAACTACACAATATGAAAGGATTTCCCATTAAAGTAAAGTCAAACATACAATTATCATGTAGGATGAAGTGATGGAAGAGTAGCACTAAGCTCTCTCACCAGCTACTGACAGTAGAACATCTACATACATTCCACAATATTCTTCCATTCCCAATTCTGCGTTACAGTGCTAAAGCAAAATAAAAGGAACAAAGAGTAAAGGTGTAGGACATCACTGGGATTTGTGAAGGCACACCTTTCATCAGGTATGTCCTGTTAGAATTAAAAGTGATTAGACTAATTAAACACATTTATAGCTAATATATGAAGCCCGGGTGAACTTTAAGTGAAGTGGATTGTTAATTTCATTTATTTTATTTTTCTAATGGTTATATTGCTTACATTCTTATCAGAGCAGCGCCACCCACGGTTATGGAGCGTAATTTGCTTTTATTTCACAAGAAACATTATACTTTATTTATGCATCTTACGATACATTTAACATTTAAAAAAATATTTTGTTTAATATTATTGTATAAAGGTGTTCTTTCATTGCATTACATAAGTTATTTTCTGTTCATGATATTAAAAATAATGCTTGAAATTTAAGGCATTTTATATTAAATATGCTTTAATTACAACATGACAAATAAACATTTACTCCAAAGCAAAGAACATGCATCCATGCATTTCTCTACAAGAAAATTAAAACATTTTAATAAAACTTTACACCCTCACACAAACAGCAGCATAATTTTAAAAGAAACAAACTAAAACTATACAACAAATACAGTTTACCCAATGAACAATTCACTATTATGCCCAATTAGTCATGAGAATCATGTATAAATTAAAATAAAAAATTATAAAATTCTAAAAATATAAAATTATAAAATTATAAAATTCACACAATTCACACAATTCGCACATTTTGTCATGACAATCTTGCATTAATTCAAATTAAAATGTATCAACTGAACAGTTCACTCTTAGGCCCATTTTGTCACGATATTCTTGCAGAAATAACTCCATGTCATCCCTGAAAACAAAATTAAATGTGAAGGGCACTCTTGAAGAGTCTGTTTGTTCAAGGAGATTTTTGAGGGCCTATTCCTTGTCCTCTTCGTTCATTTTGAGAAAAAGAGGCTCTTCCACTGGCCCTCTGAGCAGATGCTTATTTGAATAGATCCATTTCACAGCTTCTGCCATGTCTTTGATCACTGGGAGCTCCTTGCTTACAGAATATTAAAGGGAAAAATAATTTTAATATTTCTCAAAAATGTTTTTGTATGTTTCTGCGGTTAACTACACCATGTGACCTTATACCCTGACATCAAAGACAGTATGGCCATTTGGTTCACACCTTTACAAACAAAAGACAGATGCTATCAGACCTCCAACTTAGCTCCGTTGCGGCTTTAGCGTTTTGCATTCAAAACTACATAACGGACTAGCTAATACTAGCTTAGTCTTAGAGCGGTGTGAACAGACATTGAGATGTCCTCCTCGCTTACGTAAAGCGTACTGGGTTCAGACTGAACACCAAGAAAAGTGTGCTCTCTCCAGTCAGAAGACCACTTATTTAGGCGTGGTATGTGATTTGACCACGATGCAGGCGCAGATGCTCCCTGCACGAGTAGATTCGATTCTCAAATCAGTCAAGAGAGTGAAAGAAGGCCGGTCACTCACTGTCACAGTCTTACAGACTGTGGGTTCTGAGGGCAGTCGTGATATTATCAGCCTGCTATACTCGAGACCCCTGCAGAAGTGGCTCAAGACCAAGGAGGTTTCCCTGGAAGGGAATCCAGGTTCTACGATCAAGGTCTCCCGACTATGTGTGCGAGCCTTAATTATGTTAAGAAACCCTTGGCTTCTAAACAGGGCCCGGTTTTTCGAGCTCCCTGTTGCCAGCTAAATTGGAGCTAAAAGGATGCGCTCACCGGTTTAAGAGCAGCCTCGAGCGGCCGCTCAGCCCGTGGTCCGTGGACTCGCCGCCATCTCATGTGGCACTGCAATTGCCTAGAGATGCTGGCTGTGTTTCAAATGGTAAACACCTTTCCCAGACCAAAAGATCACCATGTGGTAGTATGCACCGACTACATAGTGGTGGTCTTATATAATTCACCAGGGGGTTCTGCGGATTTAGCCACTGTACGAACTGGCACGTCAGATCCTCCTGTGGAGTCGGGGATAAACCCTCTCGCTGAGAAAGTTATGAGTGTGGCCTCTGAGAGACGGCCCAATACATGGCGTTCAGTCTCCCAGCTGATGTGGTAGAGACTATTCTCCAATCCAGAGCTCCTTCTACGAGGAAACTGCACTACCTGAAGTTGAAGAAACTTCACTTCATGGTGCAGAATTCGCCAGCAGGACCCTGTCGACTGCCCAGTTGGGACAGTCCTTGAGTTTCTGCAGGCTCGATTTTCTGCAAGACTATCCCACTCCACCTTGAAGGTGCATGTGGCGGCTATACCGGCTTACCACTCACCGTTCGGTATAAAGACAGTTGGTAGATACCCCCTGACAGTACAATTCCTCCGTGGTGCATTGAGGTTCACGGCACGGTTCTTCACGGCAGTTGAGAGCTGGCGCTTGCAGGCACTGCGTGCTATTTATAGATTCTTCCTGGTCTGACGTCACCACCCTGACGTCGCGCCCATTCATTGGATGTTGGTACAACAGATTCAGAGCCGTCACGCATGAAGTCGTTCCCAAAGCGTCTTCGGACGCAGTGTTCGTTCCCTCAAAGAACCGTGGTTATATTCATAACCCATACGTTTTTGCACATGTACAATTACTCCGCACAAAACAAATATTACTATTTTTAATGGCTCACAGGCGCTTTTCTTTTCTAATTGAATTCAGTTCTAATTTAAATCATGTTGTCGGTTAACGGTTAATAATCGGTGAACGACCGTTGGTTGTCGGTTACAAGAAAAAAGCAAAATGAACATCCCTATTTTACATCTATCAACAGAACTGGGGCATCTTCATGTACCTTCAGCTCTGTGATCACAATTATTTCCCAATCCTTTTTACACTGATTGCACAAATGACATAAAATAATGCTTAGTGTTTGTTCAGCTTTGTTCAGATGTACACAATAGAGCACAAATGTAGGAATGTGCTCCAAATATTGTTAAAGGTGTAGTTCACCCAAAGAACTCTCATCTTTTGTCCATTTTTCTGTTCAACGAAAGTACAAACAACATTGGACCCCAATGACTTCCGCTGTATGGACAAACACACACATGCGCACACTAAGATGCTTTTTTTTATCTTCTTTTGTGTCCTATAGAGGGAAAGTCATACAGGTTTAGAGCACCATAAGTAAATGATGACAGGATTTGACATTTTGGGGTGAACTGTCCCTTTAAGCAATGGCAAAGGATTCTGTGGAAGCCACAACACATTGCTTTTATTTCTTTCTCTTTTTTTTTGTTTTTTTTTTGTGTAAGTTCCCTCCCGATTTGATTATATACATTGCAATGTTTCATGGGATAAGTAGTTCATTAGCTCACAGTATTGTACCTTTTTTGTCTTCATTTTTTTTATAACGATATACTTTAAACTTTGTAATGTTCTGATTCATCTCAAGCTGGTTGGTTTGATCCACGGCTTAGAGCTCGCTGAGAAAAATGTTTTTTGAAATCCCTTCAGAGAAAACGAATGGCGAGAAAATACTTCCAAAACCAAATGGGTGGTCACTGTTGCGCTCCATTGCACATCAAAATAACACAGAAATTACATGTGTGTCCAGTTAAATCAGAGACTGAATCTAATTTCCATAGATTGCTTAGTTCATGAACAACATGAGAGAATTTGGAACCGCTAACTGTAGACAATTGACCAGGGCTTACTAATGATGTTAAATTAATGGGAAAATCTTTATTCTTTACTTGTCAGTATTCACCGTAATAAATGTCAAATGATTAAACAAAAATTATTAGATTCCTTATCCCTCTTTTATTAACTTTGAGTTTAAGCCCTTCAGCTGTGCTCGACTCATTTTAATGATCACCTCGAGCAATTATCTAAAAACTTGTGCCATCTCTACCAGTCAATTAGGCTGCTGCTACAAAAACATCCCCGCGCTTCCCTGAACTCAAATTATAAGTGGATATTTGTTATAGTCTTGAAGCTATGTATGTTCAGTACAATTTCCTCCATGTTCACACTCTTCAAAATACATAATTGGCCCAGTGCGGCAGCTGCTGAAACCTTATTTTGGTCCCACAACAGTGACTTTTAAGCAAATTCCCTTCTGTGTAAAGTTGGTATGTGACAATAATTAAAAGTCTCATATTAAGGTTTTTTTTTTGTTTTACCCACAAAATCTCTGCATGTTTCATTTTAATAGATTGGTTTGTTTCAGAGCTTATTCTAATCTTCAGTTCTGCTATTATTTGATTATTATGAGACTAGAGTTTGACTGCGTTTTTTTAATCTTCAGTTTTTTTTATTTATTTAAAGGTGAAATGTTTAGTTGTTTAATACTTTCTTGTATCCCAGTTCAATATGCAGAGTGATAAATAAGATGTTTGTAGATCTTTTTTTTAATTTTATTTGTCTTGATGTTTTAAAATTACTCACTTGTGTCACTTTTTTCATCCAGACAGCGTAAACTGCTGCCCTGTCATATACGAATGACCGTGAATCCTCGCTTAATAATAAACATTCGAATGTGTATTGAAAATTAAATAAAGGAAAAAAATACGATAAATAAAGATAGATAAATACTTTATTAATCCCGAGAGAAATTCTGATATCCAGCAGCATATACACAACAATATAAACAATATTGAGAACAATAAAAACGGTATACAATATATGACAATATAAGCATAACATGAGTGTTTCTTCCATAGTCTCCACAAGTGTTGGTAGTACTAATTACAAAGGGTGAAGCGAGAGATTGAAAAAGCAGAGTCAGTCTAGACATTCTTGTCCATTGCACACCTCCCTCTCCGGGAGGATTTCAACAGCCATATTGCCAGAGGGACAAAAGTCTTCCTCAGTCTGTCCATAAAACAAGACTGAGACAGCAGCCTTCCACTGAAAATACTCCTCTGACTAACTATGATGTTGTGAAGAGGGTGATAAGTGTTTTCCATTATTGATAGCAGTTGGTCCAGGGTCCTTCTCTCTGCCACTGATGTAACAGAGTCCAGCTCCGTACCAACTACCGAGTTAGCTCTTCTAACCAGTCCGTCCAGTCGCAAAGCTTTTTAATGCTGCCTCCCCAACACACCACAGAGAAAAGGACACTAGCCACAATCGACTGTAAAACATCATCGGAAGTTTCCTGCAGACGTGGAAGGACTCCAGCCTCCTCAGGAAGTAGTGCCTACTCTGCTTCTTCCTGTAGTAGAGAGTTTTCGCATTGGCCGACCAGTCCAATCTATCATCTAACTGCAGCCGCAAGTACTTTTTAGGAGCTGACCACCTCTTCTCCAATCAACACTGGTTTCCATTGCAGCCTCTGCTTTCGAACATCCACCACCATCTCCTTGGTCTTGGTGGTGTTCAGCTGTAGATAGTTCCTCCTACACCAAGCCACAAAGTCCTCCACCAGACTCCTGTACTCCCTCTCCTGTCCGTCCCTGATTGACCACACTATTGCAGTGTCATCAGAAAACTTCTGCATGTGGCATAACTCGGTCTTGTACTTGAAGTCACTGGTGTAGAGGGTGAACAAGACTAGGGAAAGCACAGCCCACTGTGGCACACCAGATGAGTATCCACCCTCTTCTCTGTTAGGGTTTCTCTCAGCAGGACGGGCTGGATGGTATTGAAGGAACTCTAGAGAAATCAAAGAACATGATCCTCACAGCACCACTCCGTTTATCCAGATGAGAATAAGCTTCACTCTGATTAAATATTTGTCTTATCTTAATTTTATTTTATTTTTTATTTTTTTTATATTGTAAAATGCATTACGTATTTGTCGCAAACTGTTCATTTAACCATGCGAGTTTACTTTACACCATAAATGCTCTTGCCATTATATACGGTCTTGGCGGACAAAGGATAAAAAGTTCAGAATGTGTGTAATGATGTGTTATTGCTTTTTTAAGGCTAAACGATCAACATTCAGGTACACATGCCATAGCGTACGCTGCTGGTCTACTACTAGCCTGCAATCCCAACCTGATCTCACGGCAATTTGTACATATTTTACGAGGTGGCTAATTCGTACAAATTCATACAATTTCTTCTAAATCGTATGTACTATATTTTATGAGTTACCTAACCCAACCCCTAAACCTACCCGTCATGTTGTTTTAGACAAATCATCAAAATCGTATGAGTGAGGACATACGAATTAGTACGAATTAGCACTAATTTGGCACCTCGTAAAAATGTGTTCGAATTCAAATGGCAGCGGGCTGAATAAGGCTTATAGAAGACAATATTAAAGAGTTTATAAATGGTCCGTCAGGATAAGATAAATATAATTTGCAGCAGCTTTATTGTGCTTTAATGCTTAGAAAGTCACTCTTTTTGAATGAAAGGGACATGTTTTGTGTGACCGTGTGTGAAAAATAGAGGGAAATGATGGCTTTGGAGGGCAAAGTTGTATAAGAGCTTTTGTTATAGATGGCTTGGCATTATCATTCAAAGGCAATATTTTGTCTTCCGGATTTATTGAAAAGGCAGCCTCTCATCCCCGCATGGGGAGCATACATCCACAAACTCTGATACGGTTTGAAATAATCATTGCCAAAGAGAGTGGGACTGGAGAAAATGAATTTTCTTTTACAATAAAACAGAATTTGAAGAGCCACACTCGAGTGAGGCATTTTAATACAGTATGGCTCATTTAACTCTGCTGACTTGGCCTGGGTGGCAGATGAACATTAGCTTCACAACTCATAATGTGGAACTGCAGTCTTGAGGCAATTTGGGTGCTCTACAGACCCCATGAAGCTTTGAAACTAGTTTTTATTCTAGACAGAACTGTCAATCATGATGCAAACTGAAAAGAGAGAATCTTCTGACTGTAATTTACGTGCCACACTTCACTACACCAGATGAAAATCCCATTTATGATTAACCGTACAGTGGTGACACATAATGTGTTCTTTCGAAGAATCTTTGAATAGAACGGTAAATATCACCAACGTATGTCAACTCTTTGTCTGTCATATTTCTTTAGATGAAAAAGGTAAAAGTGAAGGTTTTGGAAAAGGAAGTAGCTTTTGAAAGTGAGTTATTTAGCCTCTTTACTACCAATGCATGCGTAGTTGGTTGTGTACTCAATTTGTATGCTTTTTTTAAAATGGGTTCTTTAAATTTGCCCTTAAGAGAACAAAAATAAATTATGACACACTTGAAAAGCGTTTGAGGCACAATGGATCGAATTCTCAAGCTGTGATACCAACATTTTTGGTATTTTTTTCTTAAATGGAAGGCAAATTTAGGTTTATCAACATTTAGTCTAAAATATGACATTTTTAATTGTCTTTTGTTCCTTGTGTACTTGTCAGCTTCAAGAGGTTATACTCGCAAGGCAATACGGAGTATGCAGCCATTCACATACAATATATTTTTGCTTTATAACAGGGATAAGTCAGTAGACATATTTTTTTAAAAGTTGACCTTCTTTTAACTTGAGCACCACATTTTTAATACTTGTACATATTATGGACAAGATGCTGCAAAGGATGCTAGACGAGTACACAACAGCAAAAAAAAAAAGCCCATCCAGTGCGTGTCTACATAGAAAAACATTAGAAAAGTAGGAATAAAAAAGGGTTTTGTGTGAACCAGCCTCCTGATGTTGACATATATGGTTGTAATGCTAAAAAATGATTGTAAAAACATACAACAACTCATACAATGTGCCTTATTTCTCTTAAAAAAAGAAAACCTTAATCTTATTAGGCTCTGTATTTAAAATTTGCTCTTTATCAATTATCAATAAGTCAGTTTAATAATAATGTGGCTATTGTCAGTCAATAATTCATTGTCTAACTCTGCAAGCTGTCCATCAAACAGCGTATTTGACAACAGACAGCTGAACTTCACTTTTATTTACTGGCCCTGGTGTTTTACTGGTGCCAATCCTTATCTCAAGTTAACATTTTATTATTGTGCAGATAGTTGATCAATACAGACAGGCCTAATTGGTTCCACCGGAGCCAAGTTTCTGTTCACATTAATGTCATTCTGTGTGACTGAAAGATTTTTTAAATGGTCTGAGGTCTTAAATGATCTTTCAATGAAAAAAAAAAAGTTAAGCCCAGCAAATGAAGATTGTTATTTGCCCCCCTAAATAAGTAAAGTACTGAATTTCATTCTCCTCCTGTTAGCTCACCCTGGGGATTTAATTAAATCTGGGAAAGAGAAATAATGGTTTGTAATGTAATTAATTATCAAATACGAAACTGAATTATTTAAAGCAAAATGCATTCATTATAGCACAAGAGTAATATAACCTATTTTGGCATATGCTTGAATCGGAGAGGTTTTCAGATTTTCTAAATGCAAAGAAAATAACCAGTATCCTAAGAAATTTCTCAAGCAGTTGTACATTAATAGTATTGCAATATCAGATCTTTCTATCTGAACGCTTTCAATACGTTTGTGTATCTCTGAATCCAAATGTGTCTCTTCAAAAGATGCTGTAACATGAGAGGAAAAGTCTGTGTCATTCACAACACGATACAATTTTGATGTACGCGGCCGTTCACTACAGATTGTCAAGGTTGGGCTGTTAACGAATTTGTCGAAAGTCGATTTTACTGGTTGCATACCAAAATAAGCGGCCAACTTCAAAATAAACAGTTTCCAGGAATAAAGGCATAAAGCAATAAAAAATACAGTTTAATACCATCTACAGATCCCTGCTTTAACATTACATTAACCCTGACACATTCACTGGATAATTAGTTTTCAGAGGGAATGAAGAGATCCAAGTACCAACACAAAATAGTTTCCATGGATTTTTGAAGCAGGCTTTATTGTGTTCTTTGTGCCATAAGAACTTGGCTCCATCAGAAATGTGTGTGGAAAACCTCTTAATGTCTAGTGTCATCATGTTCTTGAATATCATGTTGCATATTTCAGGCAGCCAGCATGAAAGTCATTATGCCAATTATGGCATGTTTTAGTTGACGCCCAAGAGACTGAGCTGTTATGAAACAGCTTGTGGCACAACTGTGCCATACTTAAGAAAACAGAAAGAGGTGTTGACCCTACTATTACATCCTTATGTTGTCTTTCAAGCTACAGCTTGCATATTTCATGCATGACTTCTAAATGTATTTTATTTCATGAACTTCCTTGTTAAATAGCAAATATATAATCTATTTTGCTTTAGGCTTTTTATTTTCTCCGTAACTGTTATTAATGGAGGGGTTGTAGTATTCCTTGAAGAATTTCTGTCCTAATCATTGATTAAATGTCAGAAGTATGAACTTAACCTAATCAAGAAAGATTTAAGGAAAGGACAAATACTTCCACTTCTGTCAGTAGCCACAGTCCCTGCGAGTTGCATGGCTTAGAGATAAATAGAGCTGGGTATTGATTCTTCATCATTCACCACAGCAGTGTCTTTTGCATTAGTGCTGGAAGAATGACAGAGAACTACCTGGGCTATTTTGAAGGTAAAAGAGTCTTTGTTACACTGAAAAATTAGGGCATCTGAGTCACAGAATCGATCACGCAACAACAAACTTTAAGCAGATTGTCATTACAAAGCTCAGGCAGAGTGATCTGATGAATGAAGCGACGGTGTACTCAAGACAGTCACCATTAACTGTTTACAGATGAAGTGTTGTGCCGTACAGTTTCTGTGTAAATGTCTTGCTTCATTAAATCAGTGTCTTGCATTACTTTGATCAACTCCTGCCCCCTCCAATCTTTCATCATAGGGCTGAGAAGCTTACTATAGCCACACTTACAGCAAGTACTGTATAAGGCCCAGAAAAACATTATGGTGACACATTTGGCTAGTTTATAAATCAAACTCTTCCCCACGTGAGTGGAAGACCAATGGTGAACAACGTCCTTGCGGTGTCCCAAACGGCATAATGAAATACACCGTTGGCTCTTTATCTTGTTCATAGACTCTGGTGGTGTCCTCCTTGTGTCATACGGTATCACTCTCAGAGACCTCCAATCATCAATACTGTACTGCCAGAGATACATAATAAGAAATACTCATTTTGTGAGTACATTGTTCTCCCCCTTCCACCGGAGTCATTACAGCATTAATTTAGTCTAATTATGCTTATTTATTCCTGAAATGCACATTGCATTTCACATCTGATTAGATATAGTACTCTAAATTAAGATTCGATGCAGCCATCCAAACATTTTTATATTATTATACAGCACAATAACCATGTCCACCGTAATGGGCATTTACAGTAGTTCGAGCACTCTGGAAATGAAACGTTCTCTCCCGTGATCCATTAATAATAAAAAGTATGTGTTTTTAGGCTTGGCACTGTTTACAGTGATATTTGCAATAGTCTGGGATAATAGCGGTGGGAAATATTATGAAATAAGCTCAACAGTTGCTATATCAACAGCCTAACGAATAGAGTAGCTTTGAGTAACGTATAGTCGCTTGCCTAATGAAGAGTTTGTGACCTGTGATAAATTAACAGATATGAATGCATTAAAAGCCAGATGTTCTTTACTGAGTCAGTGGGTCATTACTCGGTTGTACAGCGTAATGCAGCTATGTAACATTAATATAGCAAACCAAAAAGCATAATGGCATCCATCCAGCTGCTTTTAGGATCTAAAGCCATTATTGGATTGAAGAAATAAACCACAAACAATTTAATTTGATTGAATTCATTGATTTTTTAAACATTTTTTGGGGTGGGGGGGTTCATTTTCATTTCAAGTTTGGTGAAATGTTTGTAAACAGTTTTCATTGCAATTTATTTATTTAGCTTCATTTGTAAGCCGTTTCAATTCGATTTCAGTTCCAATTGAATAGATTTTTTTTTTTTTAAAGCATTCCAAACTCAGCATTCTAGTATCATGGATAGAATTCATAGATACAACAGCTGCAGATCACACATATGATCTTAGATCAACAAATTACTATTTTGTCAAAAATACATTAAAGATTAATTTTGCCTGTGGTATTGCTAAAAAACCTATTGATTAAAGGCTCCGCTGGGTTTTGAATAATGATGCCGAAGCAGTGATGCAAGGGCAAATTAAAAATCAAGCATACCTCTGAAATCCTCAGCCCATCACTACGACAAAAAAGACTATAACGCAGCCTTGAAATAGCATTCTCAATGATTTTAAAAAATGCCTGTTTGGATGGTTCCCAGACAAAATACAGCATGAAGGATCCAAACATTCACCTGGACTGATTCTGGCCTGTTATAGAGCTGCTGCTGTCCATTCAGCCACAGGACCGGCACATAGTCAGTCATTTTAATTAACAGCAGAGGATGTGATGTGTCATCTGTGAAGAGAGTTGGGGGAGCTGCGTTTGTTAACGGTGTGTGCTCTGCTTTAGTCGTCACTGGCCCTGTGTGGTTAAGAAAAGAAAATTAACCCCAGGGGAAAAGGGGTGAGAAATGTGTTCGTGAACTCTGGTCTCAGATCAGCCAATCTAGCAGTCGCAGTATAGGAATGTTCAGCATCAATGTTCAATTCAAGAGGAACAAATCATAGCAAGTTAAGATTCCAATGTTGTTTACACCAGTTCTGCATCACGCTGTTAAAACCAACTAAATGAAATTATTGACCCCGCAATTGAAAGTCCACACTCAGCTCTATAATATGCAAGTGTGCTTCCAGCGTGTTCTTCAAGGTTATTTGGAATTATGTATTATAACAAAACCCTTGTCTACTATTGAAGCGCTTCAATTCGGAGGTTATTTCACAAAAACGCTTTCAAAATGACTGGCATTTAGTGCGTTCGAGTTCAAGGAGATTTTCAGACTAGAAACACACATCCTCCTAAGGTAAGCAAATTGAAAGCTCATTAAGCATTCCAAAAGCCCGTTTTGATAATCACTGCAAAAGTACATATTGCGAAGACATTTTCTGGTGAGCAAAAATTGCAGACGTTTCGTAGATAAATATGTTTGTTTATCTGCAAAAACATATTCGCCAACACTCGCAGAAATATCTGAATAATTTATGTATCATTGTCAAGCGACAAAAGCATTCTAACACTAGAAACGACTCCCTCCCATGGTAAAACTGACTTAAATGTAATGTCTCTGAAGAGGGAAACTTTTATGGCCACCGCCGAGATGAGACTGAATTGGTGTCATAGCCCATCTGGACAGGTTGCTATCAAGGAGGCAGAGAACAACAAAGCGGCGCTGGTAAAATCCAAGAAAAAGATGACGAAATCGAGTGAAATTCCATTTTGATTGATATGTAATGCAGCATGTATTCCAGAAATGGAGAAAGGAGCCTTTTTCAGCTCAATGTGCTGCCCATACGGCCTGGAGGCATCTGTCACTAAGCCATTACTGTCCGCTGACAATAGTGGGTGTACAGCCTGCAAATCACTAGCATTACTACTCACACAATCCCCTCTCATTTATTTATAATAACTAGAAATCCCTTGTAATTCAGCAATAATGTCGTATTAATGTGTTTCATTGGCAGGCACGATGGAATCACTTTAAGATTCAAATCTTAATTTTAAAAGGCCTTGAATCTTTGAATGCCTAAAAGAGTATGTTATTAAGAATAAACCATCAAATTTTTTCACCGTATTTGAAGTGTCATTAAACCAATTAAATTTCTAAAGTTAAAAACATTCGTTTCTTTGTAAGTCAAAAGGTTTAAGTGTTTCACGAGGCAAAGTGAATTAGACAGCATTGGAGAAGATTTTGTCTAATGGCATTCGTGGATACCTACTGTAGTTTTTATGACTCATGCATGTATGACAGAAGAAACTTTCTTGGCTTGTTTTTTAAAAGCAAATGCGAAAAACGTCAACACCTAGACTGCAATAAACTAAAGCCCTAAGGTCAGTGTCATTAGCATGGAGCCTTTGCAGTGAACAGCTGATTAAAAACATCACAATAATCAACACCAAAGCAATTAATGTCTTGTAAATTAATGTCTTTTTTAGGTTTTAACCCTCAAATAGTTACTTCCAGCTAAATATAAGCCCTTTATCCAGAATACTGCTTTGTCCAGTTAAAAAAAAAATGTATCGCGTGAATCAGGAGAGACAAGCAGAAATTTTCTAAAACTATATGGCTATGGATTTTTATGCGAGAAGGCTGGAGGAAATGTTTTTATTTTTTATGTCATTGTTTCTTACAAACAGTTTTTCGTGTCATGAGACACTAATTGACGGACTACTGTACTAATGTTTAATCAGCTGTTTGAACTCTCATTCTCACGCCACCCATTCAGTGCAAAGGGTCCATTGGTGGGCAAATGATATAATCGTTTGTCTACGGTGAATGATTATATTTCAATCCATTTCCATCTTCTGTTGAAGAAATAAACTCGATTCGTCTACATCTTGGGTGGCCTGAAGGGAAGTAAATTTTCAGCCACTTTTCATTTTTGGGTTAAACTATTTCTTCATTGTCATATTTGTTTGAATGCTTTGGATACGGAGCACGATAATATTCATCTTCCTTTCAGATGCTTTCATATTGGGAATACAGTGAAAATGACAGTTTCGTGCTTGTCAAACTGTCGTTTTAGGATCTCATGAGAACATAGATCTTCAAAATATCAAATCTAGCTGATAATAGTCTTGCTGCCAATTTTGGAGACAAACCTGCAATTTAGAAACAATATTTTATTTATTGGAAATCGGAGCGACGTGTTAGGATTACGTCTTTATTACTGCAAGAAGATCCATTTGCCTCAAGTTTCTTCAATCAATGTCAACACTGTGTTCTCTCGTCTGTCTAAAGCACTTATGCCAACATCACTGGTCAAATACGATTGGGTCGCGCTGTAGACACATCCCTGGATTGTGCCGCATCACATTGACTTGCTGTCGAGTTTGCTGCTTAATTAGCAAAATAATTGTCACTGTCTTCCTTACGGTTATAATGAAGAAATATCCCAATGTAGCTTACAATTTAACACCCACATTTCACACAACGCCATATGCTTTACACTCCGGGGAACAAAGGAGAATACTCACACGACTGAGTCATGACAGACTGAATTCTTTTATCTAAAGAAGGAATGGAATTATTATTCATTGTCATCAGAAATTGAAACTCACACAGCTTGAATAAGAATCACATGACATTTATAACTTTATCTAAATGATAGCAGCTTGACAGACAAAATGAAGCAGCTATTGCATTACCTGATCTACTTGTAAGAGTAAAGATGGGCTATATAACTTGATTTCATGAAACCAAGCTTAAATTGTGAGTGTATTGGTCGAAGCGGCTGCCGAATGATCAGATTTGCGTTTCTGGCCTCATGTATTGTTTTCATAACACGTCTGCCATATTAACAATTAGTTTGTGAGTCAGGTTCAATAATGTCTTGTTGCTAATGAATGCAGTTTCCAAAGAAAGGTATTGACTGTGCTGTACATTGCCTTTGAGGGTCCATCCAAACAATACACTGCAGGATCAATCTTTTTTTCTTCTTCTTTTTGAAATATGCAGAACTTTTTACCTCATTAGTCGCAATGTAAAATTCATATAACAAATCTTGACATGTGAACAAACAATTGTGAGAACTACATCCATGTATTTAAATAACTGCATTTTTGCTTATTTTCCGTCAATCATTTCACTGGAGATGTTTAACTAGAAAAGTTAGTGAATTAATTAAGCTAAGATCAGTTTCAGTGGCGTCCGTGTTTAATTCAAAACATGTTATTTTTAACCTCTTATCAACTGCTTGCTGCGTGATACTCATTAACACACTCATTATCTTTGCAATCTAGTGGCTGAAGAGACTTGTCAAAAGTTGACAGATCTAATAAAACTTAGTTCTTTGGGAATGTCTAAACCTTAAAAATGCAATAAAACTGTACAAGTATTAATAGACAGTTTGGTTTTAAAGGATGTAAGACTTATTTTAAAGAAATGTCATGGTTTGATGTGGATGTTTTCATTCCCCGGTTTTTCGACTGAGATGTATTTATTTGTGGATTAATCTTTAACCTGTCAAAACGCTTTGCTTCTGAAACCCATCGGTATCTTTCAGAAAGAAAACAACTAAGATATATTTTCCAAAAGAATGTGATGCCTTTAACTGGAGATTTAACGTCAGCTCAAATCAAGCACTGAGAAATGGATTGCTGCAGTTACTGTAGTCTTGCCCGATTTCTGTTGCGGACCACTCGGCTTCAAATATCGAAAAAAGATCAAGAACAATCCCATCCAATTTAGTCATAAAGATCAAGTTCAGGGCCTGTGGAATAAACACAGAAGCGCATTCCGAACCTCTGGTGATAGGAACGGCCGGTGGAAAGCCGTAATAACTTCAAGGCGTAGTTCATAGTCACCGGAGATGGCTTTTATAGGGATATGCAATACTTGCCTTGCAACAGGGAGGTTAACAGTGACACCCACAAATATTATAGCCGGTGTGCTCTCCATATGAGAAAAAGCCAACCTCTCCATTTACAAACACTCTCTCATTTGTCACTGTCAGATTCAGCCAGATATTTATTTAACACCCAATTTCATTTCAATTTAACTAATCTCAGCATGGTGCATCAAACAGAGTAAGTAAGACATCAATCTACTCTGTGTTCTCAGCCAAGCCTGTTAATTTAAAGTCTCACCTAAGTGCTTGCGTGATATTCCTCCTGTTGGGAATTCATCAGGTAAAAGTGCGCTCTGTCTTTTATATGGACATGTGGTGTCCTCCCACTGACCTTGTGGAAAAATAAGCATTTCATAATCCATTTGGAGCGTTTTGCCTTAATAACAACTGGCTCCTTTAGAGCCACTCATATTATGAAATATAAGGAAGATAAATTAGAGTATCTAAACAGTGCACGCCATTTGATCATTCTCTTTAGAGGCCCATTTGATTTTGTGCTCCAGAGCATTTCGCGGTTCTCGGCCAAGACGGAATGACAAAAATGAATCACATGTATCAAAATGAAATGCGTGCCTCAAAAGATGTGCAAATATTTGTTCTGGCTGTGTGGGAGCTGAGAGTTGTTTGAAATGATGGTGGTCTGCTAGCCATATAAACTTATCTTTATGTACATTTTCTAGGCTGTAACCTGCAAACAGTGTCACATAAAAAACAGCCTTTACCACTTCAATATCAGCTTTCGGGTCAATGTATACTATAAATTAAACCAAATCAAATGTTGCCACAGATAATGTTCCATGGAGGGTAAAATACATCTGAATTTAAGCTCTCACTTTATTTTGGGGACAAATTCTTACTATTAGTTATGACTTTTGCCTCTTAAACTCTTACTTTGCTGCTGATTATAGTTAGGTATTGTAATTGTTAGATATAGGTATGGGGTAGGGATTTAGAATATGGTCATGCAAAAATAAGGGATTGATGAACCCTTAATACTAAAAACAGCAACACCCTGGGGCCTCATATGAAGACATTATATTTTAGTGAATATGTTCGAGACTGTACTTCCCACAGTTTTAAGTCTGAATGTACTGTAATGAGCACATTCAGGGATTTTCAGAGATACCAAATGATTGGATGTTTGATCATGACAACTCTCTCTTCTCGGTCTTCAAAAATGTCTGGCATTAATTTAGTGACATTGTGAGCTATAAACCAATATCTCAGGAAAATGTGATGACATATAACTTTATGCTAAACAGGATGTTGGTTTCAAACATGTTTTCATGCGAGGACACCGGGGTTAAAAGCATGTTTATTACACATTTTCATCATCATCATCATCAACAGTGTGTGTGACAAATAAAGGCTTTCATCATCACATTTTGGGAGACGTAACAAATGAATGGGGAAAGAAATTATATTTCAGTATTTTATGTATAATACATTAGTATGAAAATCTTGTCAATTATTACTCCCGTTATTAAACTTTTTTTTCCCATCACACATTGCCCTAAAAACACATTAATAATGCAAATTAGATTTAGTTTATAAATACATTGTGCATAATGAGAAAACTCATTAATGACCATTTTACACACATTTTGCAGAAAGAAAAGTGGTATATTGAATCACTCTGTGATAACACAATTGAGAATCCTCTTTATGCAAGGTTCGGGTAAAAAAACATTGTGTAAAATGAAAAATGTATTGGTGATTTTAAAAATCACCTTGCTTTACATGTTCATTCATGTTTTTTAATTTGAGAAATTGAGACCCGATGTTCTCAACCCAATAGACATACAGTAGCATAACTTATAGATGAGAAATCTTTTTTTTTTTTTTTTTACATAATTTTTAATGTTCTATCTAAACAATGCAAAGACGTCAACAACAACAACAACAAAAAAGCTTTTTTCTCGGGTCTTAAGAGGATATGCTGGTAATATGCACTATTAACTAATTAATGGTGAGAATTGGATCTGAGAACAAAGGATTACCAAATCTATATAATAATTGATGGATTACTATAAATGTATATTATTTATACATTTTTCACATATTTACTTTTTTTTAATAACCCTAACCCTACACTTTATTTTAAAGTCGTCTTATTAAAGTATAATTACTATAATTAGGTACAGTAATAACTAGGTACTGACCCTGGACCTACCCCTAAACCTAACCCTATCCCATGTAGTTACCTTATATTACCGGTACTTTCATAAGTACACTGTAAGTACATGGAAGTACACATACTGCAAAATAAAGTGCAACCAATATATGTATAAAGAAAAGTGTGTGTAGATTTAACCCATTTCCCCCCAAGTTAAATATAACACAAAACACAAATATTACATAAAGAGATCAGATATGCATATGTGACCCTGGATAACAAAACCAGTCATAAGTGTTAATGTTCCGAAATTAAGATTTATACATGATCTGAAAGCTGAATAAATAAGCTTCTTATTTGTTGTATGATTTGAATGGATAAGGCAATATTTGACCGAGATACCACTATATGAAAATCTGGAATCTGAGGGTACAGAAAAATCTAAATGCTGAGAAAATCACCTTTAAAGTTCTCACATGA
>JAUCMU010000046.1:6458967-6470614 GCA_032275025.1 Enteromius treurensis | reverse complement strand
TATATATTTTTTTTTTTTTTTTTTTTTTTTTGCTGTTCTTTTGAATGCTGTATTAAAAAATTAACAGTATTGTTTTTGCTGTATTTTCGATCAAATAGATGCAGTTTTGGGATAAGAGATATGAAATAAACTTACTGACCATACACTTTTGAAACTTAAAGGAATAGTTCACCCAAAAAATGGCATATTTACTCACCCTCAAGCCTTCCTCCTGTTGGTGAATATGACTTTCTTTTTTCAGACAAACACAGTCGGATTTTCTTCCAAGCTTGGTAATGCTGGCATATAGGTTAGTTTCCTGATGCAGTACTTGTGAATATATCCGATTTATGGACCTTCAAAATCCTGGTCCCCATCCACCTGCATTACCAAGCTTGGAAGATCCAGGATACATTTTTTTAAAAATCCGACTGTGTTTGTCTGAAAGAAGAAAAATTTAAAATCGTCTGAAAGAAGAAAAGCCGTATACACCTAGGATGGCTTGGAAGTGAGTAAAATATGCCGTAATTTTCATTTTTGGGTAAACTATTTCTTTAACTTTTGCATTTCTGACTGTCTGTTTTCCTTGCAGACCTGTAATTTCTTGAAAAACCCATTTATATGTGCACAAATGTAACTAAATAGGCACGAAATTTGTACATTTATCATTCGTAATTCAAATGTTAACAGCTGATAGATAATCAGCTAGATAATAACTGCAATGAAATCTCTAATGCTTGCTCTAAGGGTTTAATGTAATGCCTACAATCTAGTTATATTAGCGCTGAACAAATGAAAGCAGTTTTGAAAATCTTCATTATGTTTACACACTCAAGCTGCTGTTTATTTCTAAACAAAAATAATGAGATGATTAAAAAAGGTGAAAGAAATTCACAGTAATCATGATTTCTTTTCTAATGTGAGACTTTCTGCTGCTGTGACAGCTGTTTTGTGAAGTTTAACACTCTTATCCTTTGGCAAGGTGAATCTTGTCAGTCAAACTGCGAAGATACGACACATTTAGAGGAGGGGGTGGGCATTAGATGAGATGCCAGCTCTGCTTGCCAGTCAACACTGAACCTTCAGAAATATGTTCAAGATTTCATTAGATCTTGAAATTGATTTCCAGTAGCTTAATACTTTGCACTCTTTCTGTTATATTATAAAATGCATCCTCACTTCTGATCAGCAGCCTTTATGCAAAGATTTACTTAATACTTGATACATTTTCTTAAATTAATAATTTAATTAATGCGTAGTTGGCTGGCAGGCTGCATTATACACACCACAACCTGCCCTCAGGAGCTCCAGAAGTTGAGGTGGAAGTCAACAGAAACCCCTTTCCACCCTTCTCGACTCTGGCAGTGCAGTCAGCCTAATACGTTCTCAGGTCCTACCTTCGCGTGGAGTTTCCAAAGCATTTCTCCCGATAACCTGTGTTCAAGGGGACACACGACAAGTGCCCGGTGCCTGGCTGGTAGAGTGGGGCTGGTAGAAGATTTTCCTGTGCCCGTACTGATCGGGAGAAACTGGCCTGGGTTTGACCGCCTGCCAGTCCCAGAGGGAGCCATCATAGACAGAGGCCTCGGACAGCTGGAGAGATGGTGAGTCCCCCTCCCAAAATATTAATGTTTTCTGTGATGTATTTCAACAGGTGACAGGAGGGGGTTCATCTGCAAGGGAACAAAGCGAGGAGCCTGGTCCCCATCCTCTCCTGCACTTTGTGGTCCAAAATGGCCTGCTGTATTGTTTCGCTCAGCGAAGGGGGGAGGAATAATTATTACTTGTACCCCGCACGAAGACGGAGGCCGTCTTGGAACTGGCCTATTCACACCCCATGGCAGGTCATCTTGGGGGTGCAGGTGAAGCAGTTGAGGACCATGTCTACCATACTCAGACGGACGTGCTGGTCGAACACTTTAATCAAATACTGAAACAGATGCTCCCACAGGTAGTCGCGGAAGACAAGCGCAACTGGGACCTCATGCTGCCCTATGTCCTCTTTGGCATCCAGGGAGTTCCACAGGCCTCAGCTGGCTTCACCCTATTCAAGCTCTTCTTTTGGTCAGCAACCCCGTGGCCTCCTGGACATGGCAAAGGAGGCCTGGGAGCAATAGCCTGCAGCCCATTGCTCCGTAGTGGAACATTTGTGGCAGATTATGGGAAAAGATTGACTGCATCATGCCATTTTTCCGGGAACAATTGGTGAAAGCGCAACTACAACTGGCCAGCCCAACGACAGGAATTCCAGCCCGGAGACCGGGTCCTGATTCTAGTCCCCAACACCGACTGAAAGTTCCGGGCCAAATGGCAAGGGCCCTGCACTGTACTAGAGAAGCTTGAGCCAGTTACCTACCGTGTCCGCCAGCCAGGACGGAGGAGAGCTTATCAGCTGTAGCACATCAATCTGCTGAAGAAATGGGTCAGGACTAGAGACCAGCTCACAGCCCTTGTCATTTCCGATCCTGTGGTTGTGGACATCAATCCCCATCTCTCGGCTGACTAGAAGGGGGAGCTGCAGCACCTGGTCGGTCAGTTCTCTGATGTGTTCTCTCCTCTCCCCAGGCGGACCACCATTCTCCAGCATGACGTCCGGACACCACCAGGACTTATTGTCCGGCAATTACCCTACCGCGTCCCTGAGGCTTGTCCGCAGGCTATCGAGGAGGAAGTGCAGCAGATGCTAATGTTAGGGGTGATTGAGCCATCACGCAGCCCGTGGTCCAGCCCGATTGGGATGGTCCCGAAATCAGAAGGCACCCTCCGCTTCTGCAATGACTTCTGGTGTGATGAGCGTCCCAAGGAGTTATCAGCGTCGCCCAGGAAACAATGGACACACACCTGCATGTCCTCATCTCTGGCTGCTCAGTTTTTGTACCTGGGCGCATACAAACTTGAAAAAACACATATTTGTTCCATTTATTTATTTGTGCTAACAATTTTAAACATGTCTACTTACACAGCCTGCACCTGGGCCACAAACTCCCAGACAAACTGCTGTGTTGTTTCACTGAGATGAAACTTTGGCTTAGTTTGGGACAATTTTTGTTTCAAAACAAAAATAAAGAAGGTAAAAGGCAATTTTGTGATTCATATTTTTTTTTTACTTCTTTTGAAGCTACACTGTTTGTTTGAATATCACACACTCTTGCTATACTTTAAATATTACACAAATATAGAGCCATCAAAAAGGCCAATGCGTTTTCAAACACCATGATTATTGTTTCCTCTTTACTACTAGCTATAGCATAAATGAACTTCAGTGGGTATTTAAAATAATACATTAAAACGTATTGACATTAAAATAAAATCAACAAGAATACTGTAATGCACTGCACTTATCAATGCCCATCAGTGTTGACTGTATAGTTCTGCACAGCATACAGTATTGTACCTTATTACTTAATTGTTTGCCTGGCAGAAATGAAAGAGATTGCTTACTGCTCAGGGTTAAATCAAGCAAACATTTGCCAAAGGTTTTTGGTTTTCTGCATTCCTCTCATCTCAAGTTTAGCTGTGACCCATGCGGAACAGTCCTTGCTGTCAAGCTGACAGTGTCCTTTTGCTTTCACCCTTTAATCTCTGCTCCAGGTCTTTGTGCCAAATTGGATTCCACCTACGCAGACCCACCACCTGTTCGGCCCAGCCATGATGTTGTCCTCCAACACCTGCTGACCCCTCTGAGCACTCGGGTCTGTCTTCAGATTCGTTTCCGCACCATTACTGCACTAAAACTATGGTGCATTTCCACCCTCGGTGTGTCAACAATACCTCCCATGAGTATTTCAAGTCAATACTTTCCTGGTTTTGTCAGAAGTGCAAAACATGGAACCAAAAAGCATCTTCTGTTAAAGGTAATGCTCACCCAGCTTTTTATGATATATAAATCATGAATACATGAATATTTTGTCTAGTTTCACCTGAGAATATGCAAATCCCAGAGTCGAGGCGAGATGTAGATAACGTCTTTGTCATTATAAATCTACCTCTGTGAGATCCGTGTACCGCTTGTTTATTATTACAACTCAATTGTAGGATGGAACAAGGAACATCTACAATAACCCTGAAATGTCAGCTTCACTGCATGTTAAAACTGGCCATGCAGTTAATCATATGCATGCTGCAAAATTCAGGCACACATTTTCCGCATCTCAAATCTGTTAATTTGTCAATGTTGAACAGCAGTGTTAAGAGGGATGTTTATCAGCTGAGGGGTTTATATCATGCAGGTAATGAACCATGCAGTGTGCTCATCAAACACGTAGTGCTGCCTGGCATTTTTCAAGTCAGACTCGCTGTGTTACTGGAATACCACTAGAGCCCCAGATCATGCTCTGAATATACTGAGAGATATTCATGCTGGTTCCTCTCACTTGCATTGCAATACTTATCCGTCAGTGTTGCATTAGAACGTTCAGCATCCTTGCATCCATATGATGCAATTGCTGTAGCAATAAACCTCAGGCTACTACTGCCTAGCCATCGCATGCTAGCAGAAATGTTATTTAATGTGTACTTCCATATATTCAATATGGTGTGACAGGTGGCGTGACATTTCTAGCACTGGGTTGTCAGTTATACTTTGTTACCTTTTAACAAAGGTCATTATTCAGAAATGTTTGAGCAGTAGGTGGTGATGTATGACTTTCTTTGTAAGTGAGTCATTGATTCGGTTTCTTAATCAATCGGGATGTAACAAGTACTAATTGCTTTTATGAGTGAGTCGTTGAACTATTCACTCAACTGATTCAAAAATACTGATTTATTCAGGAATGAAGCATCATTACTGTGTATTTTTTGGAGACGCAACTTTGGCTCCCCCTGCTTAAAAAAAAACAGCATATGCTGGTTAGGTATGTTTTGAAGCTGGGATGCTGGTTTCAACTGGTTAATGCTGGTCCTTTGATTGTTTATGCTGGTCTTTTGCTAGTTTGCTGTCCCTTTGCTGGTTTATGCTGGTCCTTTGCTGGTTTATGCTGGACCATAAAATAGCAAAGGACCAGCTTAAATTAGTTTAAACCAGCATCCCAGCTTCGAAACATCCCTAACCAGCATATGATTATTAGAGTATTTTTTAGAAGGGTCATTATTAAAAAATAGAGCAATAAATAAACATTGTGATAAATACAGAACCATTAAGAATGCTAAATATAGGTCAGTTTAGTTAATTATTATTTATAAAACCAAAGTGTTTAGGTCACAACAATGAACTTTAGTTAAGAATAAGTCAGCTCAGCTAGAGACAGGTTATATAGGATATCTGCACATTTTCACAGCTTTCAGTATGGTGTGTTTTGTTTATTTTTGGCAGGCTGTTGCATTGCATTTTGTTTGAGATGCTCAGTGTAACACCTCAAAAACTTGCTGCAAGTTTTTTTTTTCTTCTTCTTTTTCCTTTGATCTTTAAAGGAATATGTTGAGAGAAATGTCCATTGCCTTTGAAAGTCTGAGCTTTCCATTAGCAACTTCCAGTTTTACCCAACTTGTGCTGAGTGGACAATTGTTGAGATGAGCATTCCTTCATCACAGATTCTGTAAGTATGCTCTGTATCCTTCATTCAGCTGGCTTGATCTAACAGAGATCTGAAAGTCATCATACAGTTTGTATGTGAGACGTACAAATGTCCTCATCCCCTGTGTTCAAAATATAGCCTTGAGCAACTAGATATATTTGAATTGGACATATGGTTATGAAAAAAATAAGCCTTTTTTAATTTATCTGGATTTCTGCATGAATGAATCCTAAAATGTGAACTGCTTTTCATCATTTTAGATCAGAATTTTCCCTCGGGGAGTAATAAATAAGGCCTGTCTGTCTGTCAATCTGTCTATCTAGCATATGCTTAACAAAACAAGATACACTGCTATATCTTTATTAAAGAACAACCAAAGTCATTGATGATGAAGGTAACCTGGTGAATTAGTAATTGCTGGAGGCTGCTTCAGATACTGTTCTTTTAGTCATTTGAGTATATTTCATAATTAAGAAATTTTATATAAGCATTTTTTTCTTTGCTTTTTTGTCAAAATGGTATGTTTCATGGTAATTTGAAACAAGTTTGATGGAAAGTTATAGTCAAAATACATTAATTAAAATGAGTATTTTACTAACTAGACTTTTCCTCATTTAATCTTTAATCATAACACACTACAATTTTTGAAGTATTCTACCCAGCTCTGTATATACAAACTTATTCTCCAAATTTTCACCTTGTACTGTTATATATAACATACCTGTTCTATATTTAAGCTAGAAGTTCTCAATCCTGCTTCTAAAGTTCTTGACCTTCTTCACTTCCAGTTTCATTCACACACTTCTAAAGACGACTGAGAGACTTTGGGTTAATTTTTTATATCACAGGTGGTTGTGTTAGAACAGGTTAAAAACTGAGCTCTGAAGGAATTTAGAAGCAGAACTGAGCACCTTACTTTAAGTCAGTTTACTCTGTACTCTGTACTCTGTAATATTCCCACTGTAGCCAATTATCGTTTACCATGGATACCTTCGCACACAAAACTCTTTGTGTGTACGTGGGTGCACGTGTGTGCAAACATGAATTATATACTTAATGTGTAATTATGGCTTGAACTTTAGATGTCATATAAATTTTGTATCTTTATGTACTAATGTGCAAACTATTAATAGACTATGAATAATTCAAAGGTTTCTTTCTCTCTACATTATATATTCTTTTTTAAGATAGCTAAGGGATTGAGCTTTAGTTCTTTATTATTTCACACATTGACAGCATGGTTTATTGCTCAGGGTTGATGGAAAAAGACACAGGATTGGGAGAACAAAGGAGAGCCAGTAAAAGAAAGGGATTAAAGTCAAGATTTCATTCAACAATTGATGCTAGAAAAAAAGGTGTGCAATATAAAGCGTTAATCGCATGTTACATATTGCAGCTCATTCATATTAGGTAAAAATGGTTCCCAGATTCTATGGTATACGAGTTTGTTATGACAGAATGTGTAGCTGATAATATCTATTGTAAGCTTTGTATCTGTCTTTCTCAGAGACTTTAATACTGCTCTTTCTATACTTGTGCAATGCTGCCACCTGCTGTTTAAGATAAATATTGCTTGTCAAATAGTAAACAGTAACACTGTAAAATGAGGTTTCATTAGTTAAAATCAGTTTATACTAGTTTATGCAGTTAACTAGCAATGGGCATTTCATTTACAGAGTAAAGGGATTAGCAGTTTAGTAATTTTAGTTAATGTTGATTGTGAACTGATATGAACTGACAAATTAACAAGATAACATAAACATTATTAAGTAGAGATGATAATCATTTTAATTTTAGTTAATGTTAATTCAGTGTCATGATCCTTCAGAAATCATTTTAGTATGCTGATATTTTTTTCATTATCACACTCATGCTATGAAGTGTGGAACCTCTTATACAATGTCATTCTGTGAGATTTTTTGTTGAATGTAACTACATTTACCTAAAATATAGTTTTTTTGTTTTTGATCAATTTAATTTGTTCTTGTTGAATAAAATAATGAAATTGTTTTATTTAAAAACAGCGTGACAGTGATAGAACTGTTGATAAACTAATGAACATGGAACATTTGCAGCAGTCAGTCACAACACAATTTCCCCAGCAGATGATGATTAAATAAATGTATCAGAGCTAGTGTGCAGCTTATCAAGCTGAGTAGGTGTGTCCTGTCACTCAAAGCACAAAGCTCAGACATATGGCTGGACGGAGGCGGGAACTGACTGAAGCAGCCTTCTCTGGTTCCTTTTTTCAGCTAATGAGAACCTGAAAGCACTGTATTGAGCAGCCTACATACAATAGCCACCAAATGCACCTCAAGGGAGGCGTGTTTTTGCCATCTGCAAAACAGAATGTCTTGGAATAAACACGTACAGCATGGAGTTTACAAGGGCATATATTGTCATGCCGTCAGCAGTCACTGATCCCAATACAGCCGCTTTCACACGCTCACTCTCACCTGATTATTTATTAAGATCACCTGTGGATACTTACCTGCAAGAGTTAAAAGCCTCCTTTGCCAGTAGCTCAACGGTTGAGCTTGAGGTAACTACCTGTTGATGTCTTGTTCTCTATTCTCTGCCACAGAAGTCTCTTCCTCTGCCTGCACCTGTAAGAATACTCACCCTGTACTTACCTGTCCTGTCTGTGATGTACAATCAGAAGATCGTTGTGTATCCAAGTCACTGAATTACCTGTCACGAATGCTGTGAAATGCTGCCCCTGCCTAAACCAGCAAAGTTGTCGACCCTTTAATTGCCAGAGTGGCTTGAGTGCAAAGAACAAAGGCTGAGTTGCATTATTTATCAGCTTTGTTTCATTTGCTGTTTTATAATTTTGGCTCATACAATGTATATGCATTCAAATATACCCGTGCTACATAGGAATGGTTTTGTGGTTCAGGGTCACATAAATCCCATATATATATATATATATTATAAATATATATAAGTGTGTTATGGCCACCAAGGCCATTTACTCGATCAAAAACTTAAAAACTATAAAATTATTACAGTTTAAAATAACTGTTACCTATTTCAATGTATTTAAAATGTATTTTCATCATATGATTTTGATAGCAAAGCTGAATATAGGTACGGTATATACGTATTTGATCACCCTGTGATTTTGTAAGTTGTCTTACTAAGAAATCATGGAGCGGTCTACAATTTTCAGCAAAGGTGCATTTCCGCTGTGAGAGACAGAATCTAAAAAGAAAAATCCGTAAATCACATTGTACGATTTTTTTAACAATTTAGTTGGGAATTACTGTGTCGATTTACTGTCGGAGCTCGTGTGGCAGCAAACATGTCCTTCTGTGTGATCCCACCACACGTTTTTGTTCTTAAAAAAAAAAAAAATAACACAAAATGTGGCAAAATGACAAAGCAACCCACTGGGTCTTGTTCTCCTAGAGTGCCAAACTGAATTGTCTGGTAGTCTGAAGATGCTATTTGGAACAAGCAGTCAGAGAGTGGTTATGTAAGACTGTTCTTTCTCCACTGGGTATTGCTGCTATTTAATGCAAAGTGAAGCACCTACTTTGAAAAAGAAATAGGAAGTGTCTAAAAATTCGGCAGTGTGTTACATTTGCTGTGGTGACGTCTGGCTGAAAAATGAATATAACTGCTCTCTAAAATTATAGACACAAGTGCTTATTTCATCTTTGTATGTGATTTTGTCCTTTTAATTTATCATGATTCAAATTATGTACTTAAAGTGTTATCTTTATCTTTCAACCTTGTGGAACAAAACGAGTAGAAATAACAGCACATCTTAACAATTCCCCAGCTCCCTGAGTCTTACAGCATCTAAGTGATTTTCCCCCACTTTTCTCTTGAGAATTATGTAGAATAATTGTATCGTGTTCAGTATTTGCATATCTTTTGCATTTGATGTCTCTGTCTTGAAAACCCCAGGGATCTTATAACTGCAGCTTGTTTAAAAGTTTTCTAGTATGCATCAAAATAACCTTGCTGTAAAGATAACAGTCTGTATTTTAATCACAGTTTTGAGTAATTATGACTTATAGTATATTATCTATGGATGCATATCATCTGCTGTTTCAAGACTTCATTTTAATCAGTTCTTTTCATAAGCGCAGTGGTCCTGACAGACAGAAAGTAATAAGAGTTGAGGAACAGTATTTTGAAAATGAGTTTGACATTTCATTTTCACAAGGGGGCACACTTTATTTCTGACCTCAGAAATAGACATTCACCAAAACAAAAACAACCTGTAGCTATTATTATTTAAATTGATCAAATTGTAGATTAAACAGATTCTCTGTCATGATTTGTTGACCTTTGAGTGTAAAGAAGCGGACTGCACACAGGTGGTAAGTATAACAGAAGTATCTTCATTTATGCAGCAGAGGCGTAACAGAGAATGGTAGCAGATAAAAGGGGTAAGTAGAACATTATATGACCAGTTTGAAGGATAATCACTGAGGAATGATGGAGCGTTGGAGATACACAGAGACGAGGAACCACACACCACAAACTGGAGACGCCAGAGATACAGAGAGGGAATCCAAGGAGCCTGGGGAGAGCACAGAGATCATGGAGAACACACGGAATATCACAAGGCAAGTTTCAGAGGTAAGTATAGCTTAGAACGTTTTTGCCGAATATGAGTCAACTTGTCAGAAACGAGCTTGGACAGTGAGTGCTGTATGGTGTGGGGTTTTATTTGGCTGGTAATGAGAGTGTTAATTAAAAAAAAACAAGCGTAATTTAATCACAATAAACAATGTTTTTTTCCTGAGGTAAGTACACTTCAAATGAGCCGCGTTTCAACTTTCCACCATTTTTCGAACATGACGCCTCCTCTCCCGGCGCCTCATGGGATAGAAAAGTGTCCATGGTATGCATACTTGTCACGCCCTCAGGCGTCTTGTCTGTGTTTTGGTTGTAGGATGATAACGTTGCATGTCGGTTTGTCAGCTCTGCATCGCTTGATGCTATTTTCTTGTTTTTCTGTTTAATAAATGTCAGTTCGTATCGGATTCCTGCCTCAGTGTACTCTCTGCTTGCAAGGAAGCGCAAGCGCGAGCCTCACGAACCGTCATTCGTGACAGAACATCCGACCACCAAAACACAGACAAGACGCCTGAGGGCGTGACATAAAAAACAAAACAAAAAAAAAAACAGTAACACCGGGGAGGGAGGGCTGGGCAGCCTGGAGGCAGGGCTAGGTACAGTCATCAGGAGCCTTGGGGGGCTAAAGCGGATAAGGCGCCTTGGTAGGCGGATCTGGAGCCTTAGCAGGCCACACAGGCTGGACAGTCTCTGGAGGGCGCACTGGATGTGAAGCCGACTCTGGAGGGCGCACTGGATGAGCAGCCGACTCAGGAGGGCGCTCTGGCAGCGCAGCCGACTCAGGAGGGCGCTCTGGCAGCGCAGCCGACTCTGGAGGGCGCTCTGGCAGTGCAGCCAACTCTGGAGGGCGCTCTGGCAGCGCAGCAGACTCTGGAGGCTGCCCCATAGGCGCGGCAGGATCGGGCCAAGGCGGCAAGTCCTCCACCATTGGCTCAGGTGGGACGGGCCAAGGCGGCAGGTCCCCCTCCATTGGCTCTGGTGGATCAGGCCGAGGCGGCAGGTCCTCCACCATTGGCTCAGGTGGGTCGGTCCACCACGGCAGGTCCTCCTTCTCCACCATTGGCTCTGGCAGTGGCAGCGTGGCCGGCTCTGGCAGTGGCAGCGGCAGCGTCGCAGGCTCGGGCTGGGGCTGTGCCAGCGTGGCAGGCTCACACTGTGGCAGCGGGGCAGGCGCTGGCGGCGTGCGGAGCCGTAATGGAGGATCGCCGTCCGCCGAGATGACCGCATTCTCAGGAGCGGGATGTTCTGATCCAGAACGCCGCAGAGAGAACCGAGTCGCTTAGTCCTGATCGTTCGCCCAGCGTGAAGTACTCCTCCACGAAGTCCTCAAATGAAGACGCTCGGCGGACGAGCACGCCGAGCCCCGCGGTCAATGCCATCTCTTTATTGTCTGGTCGGATTTTCTGTCACGATTGACGGCTTGTGAGGCTCGCGCTTGCGCTTCCTTGCAAATAGAGAGTACACTGAGGCAGGAATCCGATACGAACTGACATTTATTAAACAGAAAACCAAGAAAATAGCATCAAGCGATGCAGAGCTGACAAACCGACATGCAACGT
>JAUCMU010000046.1:6439228-6458867 GCA_032275025.1 Enteromius treurensis | reverse complement strand
ATACATATAAAAATATAAATACAAAATATAACAATTTTGGATCAACCCATATCAGTTGCATGCTTAAAATAGCATACAGGTTAAAGACAACCCAACCAACTTTCAGGTAAAACCCCGCCCATTTCCGGGTTAGGCCCCGCCCAGTCGGAGTACAGATACAGATAATTCATATGGTTAACAGATACAGATACAGATAATGCTGTACTCGCTCATCCCTATAAATAATCTTCACTTTAGATGAGCTTACAAAAACAGACGGCGGGCAACTGCTTTACAACTGTCATGAGTGCCCCCTAGTGTAGCGTGAGGGCACTCACAGCAATTTACCTCCCTTGGACTCTTATTTCATCATGGACTCAATTTCCCAACATTCACTGCACATGCACACTTGTTCTCACTATGTAATCATCTGTTGTTCATTACCACTTCCATTCACCCGTACTATTTATCTGTCCCATTTACACTCACAGCGTTGTCTTGCCCTGGTTATTTTTTCTAGCGTTCCTTCCCGTGTTATGTTTCCTCTGTTTTGACCTCTGTCATGTACCCGTTGTTGTGATTATTTGCTGCCAGCCCCGACCATTGCCTTGTCTTTCGACCCTGTCTCCGCCTAGCCCGTATTGTCTGTTTGCCCATTCTTACCCAGCCTGTACGACTGTCCTTTTATTAAAGAAGCTTGAATATGGATCCGTACGCCTCCATCTCCATCGTTAGACTTTCTAAAAGATCTTATTAAACACTGACGACATCAAAATAACTGGTTTGTAAATAACGTAATAATGTAGAAATGATAAATTGATCATAAAAATACCATTATTTAACATTATTTATATGTCTGTAAAACTAGGGGGTATGGCTAGTCTTGTGAGGTCATATGAACTGACGCAACCTGATCTCACAGAAATCTGTGTAATAACCACAGCCTCTTATCTCAAAATTCTGTGTTAGTATCACAGAATTGTCAGCCGTGATCCACGCAAGGATGGCTGGATCTAATATTAATATAACTAATATATCTAATATAAGCGACTTCTTGGACAAAATTAACGACTGAATTAAAACCTTGTATTTTACTCTCTTCTTCACACAAAGACATAGTATGGCTTCATTGTTTGTAATGCTTTTTTCTGCTTATGGTCAGTTTTTGCAATAATTACCTGCTAATATGGTCTGTGTGTGTGTGTGTGTGTGTGTGTGTGTTTTATATTGTTCAGAAGTGGGCAGGTTTAGGGTAAAGGACAGCATATCATAATACATAATGTTGTTACTCATTTCACATTTCAAAAGTTAAGCCATTCATAACAGATCACATTTATTGTGTTTCATTATTCATTATCTATTTAATCCCAATGAATTCCAGATCAGAAGAATGTCAGACCTCTTCTCTCTCTCTTTCTCTCCTCAGTTTGATTACATTTCTTACCCACAAAATATGGCAGAGCAATAACTTTACTGTCACTTTTCACTAGATAAGAGATGACATAACAACATGACCTCAATACAATCCGTCAGCAGCTTCTTGATGTTTTGACAGCGTTTACTCGCATGTCAAACACTCACACTGAAATATTGCAGCAATTCTTTGCAAACAATTAACAGCTGTCATAAAATTAATCTTCGATAAAATCCTCAAAAGCTCACTGCTTCAGATCAGTCAAAGGTACAGGCATGTACAGTACTTTCATTCATCATTGAAATCATTTGATTAAATTATATCTAAATTGCAGGTGAGGCATTCTTAAGAACATTTCCCACAGAGCTCTACTATTATTATTCTTTTTTTTACTGACATGATGTTATTATGCTGTATTTGAGATTCAACACTAGATGGCAGCATGAATCCACTAGTGAAGTGTATGTAGACACCAGTCTGTCTAACTGTGGTATTGCTGTGGTGAATTACAAGAGTGTTTGGCCATATTTCTTTGGGTGTGATCTTAGACAGATTTTTTTTCCCACAAATGCAGGTAACACTCTCATTCAGAGATGAGTTTAATTTACAGCACATTACTCATCTGTCAGTAAGACTTTGTTAAATGTGCAAAGACACTTATTTAAAAAATTTTTGTTTTTGTTTTTTGGATTGTAAACAAACAGTAGTTGTCATGTAAGATAAAACAGTGATGTTGATTCATTGATGAAAAATTCTAGTATGGTATTGATTTATTGGTGAAATTGATGGAATTTATTGATAAAAAATTCTAGTATAGTAAATTATAAATACATACTTTTATGATTGTTGTAATTTGTATTATATTTAATATTATTGATTATTTACACATTTTTTTTCTTTTGGTATTTAATTATGACCTTATTTTTTTATTTATATAGCATTATTAAACACTGACAATAATTAAGATTTTAAATCATGACACTGGAGGCTTCTCATAAAATACATTAACTCTCAATACAATAAACTGCTTACCACAGATTTTTGTATGGTAGTGTATCATATTCCCCATAAAATAATAACCAACACAACGAGTTCTTTCATATTTAATAAAATTCACTGCTATATAACTCATTTTACTGTATTCTGTACTCTATCTATCTATCCTTATCTATCTATCCTAATCTTATCTATCCTAATCTTATCTATCCTAATCTAATCTAATCTAATCTAATCTAATCTATTCTATTCTATTAATTCATCAACTATTGGCAGGCAGTGTATGTTTTAATTTATGTGTGATGTGTCCCAGCACACAATGGGGTATATATAAGTAATACGGATGCATTGTTTGTACCACATTAAAAATAACAGTTGATTGTATTGAGAGTTAATGTACTTCATGAGAAGCCCATGATTTTGATTCTGGCATTAGATTAAGCCCACATATACTGTAGTACAAGAAATTCAACACTTAATATAGGCGATAGTAGCACAGCTAGCTGATATTAACATTATTTACTTTATGGAGGCTTCTGCTATGGATTTAGTTTCTCTGTAACATGATACAGAGCAGAAAAAATATACAACTATGACCAGGAAACTAAAAAGTAAGTAAGAGAAGGAAGTGCAGTATCTTGTTTATCGTGGGGCTGGTGTCTCTTCGGGTCTTGCGTCCTGCCTATGGTTATAACACAACACTGTCTATGAAAAGCTAAAGAGGGAATCTAATCTCCAGAGGCTTGTACCTCACAGACCCAATTATCTGCGCCTTCCTGCCTCTGTGTCCCTCAGCGGCAGATGAGCACAGTGCAGCTGCGCTGGAGATGAAGCTCAGGGAAGGACAAAAGAGACAACTGAGCTCTGCACTTATTTTACACTTTCTATTCAGTGCCTTTGAAACATAATACCAATTTAAATATCATATAGCTGTGGTTCTTTGTTTGCACTGCTTTCACTGCGATTGTTTGTCTGTGTTTGCTTCATTCACAAGCATTATTTCAAAAAGCTCAATAGCAATATGTGCAGAGCAACAGGTAACGGCACCTTTCTGTAGCTCACAGCTATAGGTCATTTAACTTGGACATTCATTTTAACATTTACTCACCTTCATGAAACTTCATGCTACAAAGCCATTGTGATATGATATCACTATGGTAATTGTTTATTCTATACTATATACTTGACTATAACAAGGGGTGCAAACAAGAGACAGACAGGTGAGGAGGATCAACTAATAATTATACAATGAGGACAGCCAAAATATGGGCACATGAGGGAGAAAACTGCATGATTTCAGCTTTCACAGACAAAAGATTGGCATCATGACACAAACATGGCCAATCAGAAATCGCAGAAAATGATGCAGTGTATCTCAGGCTTAAAAACACAAAACAGGCCCATGGGCTTGACAATTTGACATCACTATGGTAATTGTTTACAATATATATAGGCTAGGCTAATATAATTTTCCTTAGTTAATTATGTACAGTATACCTAAATACATAAACACACACATACACGAGAAGAGATGATGTCAACCCTCTAAGAGGAAGCCAACCCTCAGACAACATGCAAAATGTTGCCATACTGTAAGTTAAATATATAAACATATTTAAACATATTGTAGAAACTTAATTTCCTGTAAAGATGCTTTGCAATGATTTGTATCGTAAAAATAATCGTAAAATATTGTAAAATAATAAAACTGTATACTGTTATAATTGTTTTGCTATATACTGTAATTGAGATTGTGATCAAATAAATGCAGCCTGAGTGACTATACTTTTTCAGATCATTACAAAATATATAAAAACTGTTTATATGCTAATTTCCTCCTGAATGTTAATTTCCTTAAAATTGTTTGTATTATACGCAAATGCATTTTATTTACACAGACAAAATAAAATGAGGATAAGTTCAATAGACTTTTCATTTCTGGATGAAGGCAATATTTTGAAAACTTCAGTTCAACATTGCTTGGAAATTGTTCTGGTAGACGATGGCACAGAATAAAGAACCAGAAAATACATCTTACCTTGTCTGTAATTACAGTATGTTTCCATTTGCATATATATAGAAAAGCATTCAAGCAGAGATGTAAAAAAAATTGCACACAGCATTTAGACATTTATTTTTTTCTATTTAGTTAATATGCTAGTCCTTTTTTGTTTGATGCACATCAGTGTTTTATTGTGCATCTTATTTGCAGTTATAGATAACACAGCTCTCTAATTACAGGTATACACAACGGTAGAGCAATAATCGCTGTACCAATTACAGTTAACATCTGATAACTGTGTAGTAGACAAGTACAGACGTATGATAATGAAATAAGAAACAGCAGTGGAGTTTTTCGGTTCTGGTGTGTTTTCGCTGCTTGATTTGAGCCCAAAGCCAGCATTGCAATGCCATTTTTACCTGTAACCCATTAACGGAGAGATTTCCATACAGATTAGACAATCAGATGAAATCTAGTATGAAATTATTCTCTCCGATGCAGGCCAACCACGACCCTTATTTAACTTGAGGCTTGCATACAGTATGATATAACCTGAGAAAACGTGTCCAGAATTGAATTATACATGTTTGGATATGTGGAAAGATTCATTCTCCACAGCAAAGACTCAAAACAGAGGGAAATATAACCAGGAACACATGCATAATGATATCTAATTATGGTAATTCTTGGAAAAAGTTTGGTACAGTCACAAATCGTGTGAAAAATTGGATTTTGTAGGTACACAGCGTACCCTAGTTCAGTAAGATTAGTTGATTCTCCTCAAATCTTTTCCAGTTAAATATATGTCCGATATGAATCCGTCTGAGAAGCTCTATCAACCGTGTGCATCTCACATCATCGAATTTGCTTACCGCTTTTACTTAAAATCCCTGTATGCCCAAACCGCTCTGAGCTATGGATGCTGAAAAAGTTGTCACTGCACCGAATAAATTACCCATCAAACGTTGTATATTGCTTCCATAGCCCTTGTCACATCAAATCATCCTCAGATAGACAAATGCCTGAATACACACATTCTTTCATTTTGATGTGTGGCAGAATATTCTATATTTGATTTATTGGTGTCAATAAACACATGAATACTTACTGAGCAAGAACAAAGTATTTTTAAAGAAAGTCAGTTCGCTTGGCAACCGTCTTGGTAACAATGAAATTTACTGACCTGTTTTTAAACATTTTGTTGCAATAATAATGTATTGTACAAAACCGTTGTTCTTTCATGCACTGGTCAATTTTGAGATTTTGAGCAATTTTGCTTCCTTTTTTTGTGACAAGTAGAAAGAAAATATCCAAAATACACATGTAAGGTTTTGTTATTTTTTTATTGTATTATGTTGTCCTATAATATTATTTATTATAATTTATACACTTGCATTCTTAGATAACCAGAATGCCTCTTGTAGAAACATTAACACTCTGTCAATAAACTAAAAGAACTTTAACATTGAAATTGTAAAGTTTTAAACTTTTTTTTTTTTTTTTTTTTTGTGGTTTGGTTTGTGAGCTTTGTTTTGTTTTTGATTGGTTGGTTTCCGCTTGGTTTTGGTTTGTAGTTTATGTTTTGTGGTTTAGTTTTTTTCAGTTGTTTTGTTTTGCCTCTTTAATGTTCAAAAATCTGTGTAGTCCAATGGGGTTTGAAATCCTATTCAAAGCCAGAGTCACTTAGGCCGAAGTTTTGACCTAAATAGTTTATTTTAGACATTTGAATTACCAGGGTTGCTGTTATAGCAAAGACTTAAAGATGTTTCTCATTAATCTCTCATTAAAATTCACTGTGGTTTACTTGTTAATTGTGGGTGTTGATAGCCAAGGGCCTCTTGCTGCTAATTATACAATGGCACTCTTACAAAAGTGTATTTATAGAGCTTATTCATTGGATTCTTTTGTAACAGAAAAGTGAACACCAGAGTCAGCTCTTGGAAGCCCCTGACATCACGTCCACAAGTTTGTATACATATGCACATGTACAAAATCAACCATGCAATCTAATGTGAAATGATTTAATCTCCAGGTGCAAGAGGACGCCTGATGCATGTTATGATGCATGTATGTGAAAAAAAAAAAAAAGGCTTCAGTCTGGTTCTGTCTCTCTCTGTGTGTGTGTGTGTGTGTGTTGAACAGGTGCTGTCATTACCAGGCCTGTCCTCAAATATCACAGCAGTACGCTCTCTTGTCCAAATGCGGCAGGTGCTTTTTCACAGGTCACCCAGAAAGGTCCCGTAGCCTAATGGCAAACACGACCGGAATCCAAACACAAATGCAGACAGATGTGGCCACTCTTAGTGGCCCACTTTTATCGTGCATTTATGTCCAAGGAACATTTCCTCAGTTGTAGAGCCACCTGTTAAGGGTTGTAAAGATAGTGGACGACATTAAAGTCATGCATAGTAAACGAGTAGATGCTTTTTCCCTTTTTTTTTAAACACGTTTTTTTGCATGGTAATAGCCCATTTTCACTGAAGTACTGATTCTACAAGCTACTTAACTCTGGTATCAGTCATGCATAGAGAACAAAAATGATATTATTACAGAATTTTCTAACTTGATGGCATCTTATTAGCATTTTAGTCCATTTACACTTGCAAAATGTTTCTTGAGAATTAAAGCTGAAGCAAACATACAGTATATCAAGTGTTTGCTTTGCATAATTATCTCATATCAAGCGTATTCATGGTAGATAATGTGAATTGGGCAATGCTCCACCGGCTTGTGTTGTTTTTAATGGAGGGTTTTCAATTTGACGAGTGTTTTTGTTGGAGCATAACACAGACTAAATGTCAAAAACAAAAATGTGTTTATTAGCTCTGATGCTTTGGTAGCAGCTGGTGTGTAAAAAAAAAAAAAAAGAGCAGATTCAGAGAAATATGATCATATAGAGAAATGGCATTATTGAATGCTATTGATCAGAAAAATGTACAGTAATAGCATAACGATATATGGCTCAGAAAGAAATAAAGAGTTTTGTAAAAGATCGCTTTGTCCAAACAGCAAATAAACTGATAAATAAAAGCAATTTAGGCATTTCTACAAGTATCTACACTCTCACAATTCAATTTCACAAGCAACTGTATAATGTTATTGTGGCAGAATTCATTGACTGACCTTGGCAACAATCAATGATCACTGATGATAACAATGAGGGAAAGTTCAATACTTATCCACTGACACAAAAATAGGATGCCAAACAATCTGAGGTTTTCAATTAAGTAAAAGGGCATAGACGGGATCATTGAATAAATCGCATTTGCTTGAATGCCTGTTTACTTCAATTAGCTTCCTGAACTGATTCATATATATGAGTCTAAAGATGATACAAATATTATATAGGTTCACAGATGTTTATAGCAGTATATTAGAAGGCGTATTTTAAACATTGGTAAGAGCATAAGAAATGGATTTACATGATATTGCTGTGTGTATTGGGAGGTTTTGTAACAGTTTACATGATTATTCAATTTGTTAACATTTTTAATACATTATTTTGTAGTATTTACTAATCTAGATTAATTAGTGTTCATTATTAATTAATGTTTTAATATATTAATATTAATTTATAGAACTTGGAATGTTACAAACGTGCTACATTAACATCAACATAAAGAAATAAATGTTGTATAAATTTTGTATTTGTTAATGAATTTAGCTTTATTTTAACAAATCAGTAATATATATATATATATATATATATTTCTTTTATTAAGCATAATCTGTGATTATATTAGTTTGTAAATTATTGTACACCATTGCTTGAATACTTTTATAGTATGTCCACCTGTATGCTAGCATCAGTAAGTGCAATATCCCAGAGTGCAGTGTTATGTTTTTATCAAAGGTACGTGCGTTTTATGAGTCCAATTAATTACGTTCATATTATTTCTCCTTTCCCCTCTTGGTAAGTTAAATCATTTGCTCAGACGATGATGATATGCTTTTCATATCAAGGAGCGGCTAAATTGGATCTCTACTCTAAAAGGTGTCTGGATCCGAATTCATTTGTGTGGAAGGGAGGACAGAAAGAGGGAGTGTAATATCTAATATAGATTCATGGGTCTTATTCCCCTGACACACACTGTAAAACTCACAATACTGTGTCCAGTCTACACACTCCTGCTGACATTCACAAGAAGGTGCAATACATTGAGGAAATAGAGCAAAGGAATCTCTTTGTCTTTTAACAAATGAGCAGCACAGACTGGGATGTGAGTTTCAGGATTGTAGCACATTTCGACCTCTGGGAAAGAGAAACGCATGATATTCGGTTTCCATGTTGTATGAATGAGAAATGATTTAATAGTATCATTTTCGTCTATGAATTTTATGAGGATTTGATTAGCATCAGATATTTAAGTAAGCACACCTGCAAAAAGAAGCAAATGAAGGTCAGCGAATTTCAACCACCTGCGTTTTTTCCTTATTTTACACTAGGATGCAGTTTGACTTTTGTAAATGCCAGCAATCACCAAACTTTTTCTAAATATGTCAGTTTTGTATGGACATAATTTGCTACCATAAAACCTTTGGTACAAAGCAAAATGTATAGTAATATAAATGTCCAAAAGAGCTTACAAAGTAATGACTTGTGAAAGTCTCTGAAAGGTTACAGTGCGTTAAAAAAAAAAGCACAAAATGGCACTTATTTAGGCTGACTGGTGCTGTCTAGCCCAGAAATGGACTGAGCTCACTCAAGTGTAAAATAACACAGGTAGGATTTCAAAATTGACTGAGAGAAACTCTCTTGTAAGAGTGGACTGGAAGAAGAAAGTGCTCTTAAATTACACGTGTTTGCATAGAGAGTCAGTGGAGTGCATGAAGCTTCACTAGATTTCGATTGCCAGTTGTAATTGTGAGTCTTGTTGGAGATTTAGTGGGTTAGTACTTGTGATTCGCGACTTGTTCAGATGGGTCATGTAACTTAATGGTCATTATCACAGATGTTTGGTGAAAGTTCAAACCTATTTGCCGGTTTATTACTGTAAAAATCTTCCAGGTCAAAGGTCGGATATGACCATGAGTATTGTGTTATACCAGTAAAACATTTGTGCAAATTTGTAATATCGTAAATATTGTATTATTCCTCTAATTTTTGCATTCTATGCATTTCAAGAGCAGAAAGAGGAGGAGGATGAGAAAGAGACACGGCCGACTTTGCATCCTCAGCGAAAACGCCTTTAGGTTGTAATAGTAATTAATTACTGTTAGCTATTTCCCGAATGTCTGGTATCTGAAAAAATGACTTGCTAAACTAAAAGGGTGAGCCAGCTTTGTTATCTTAGAGAGAGTTATCTCTCTTAAACACGATCCGTCAGCTTTAGGTCTGACAGTGAAGTCACTACAGGATGGATTTTTTTCGTGCTATGGTGTTTTTTTTTTTGGCTACTCTTTGATACTATGGGGTTATAAAAGTAAATTAGCTATTTATCTCTCTCACCTCAGTAAAAAAAAAAATAAAGTAGACCACAAATAAGCTTGTGTCATTGTGAATATCCTACATTCGTTATTGTTTGCAACTCATCTTCTACTTCATACTAGCTCATCTGGGGGCTGGATGCATGAAACTTTCTTCTCTGCTGCTGATTATTTCTTATTTTCTAACTTAAGAATAAAGTTAAAGCTATTTTGTATCCCAAAGATACAGGATCTGTTCGCGCTTAAGAGAGTGCATGACGCGAGTGGTGGAATTGAATGAAACAGGTGTGACCTTTCACATCAAAATACACCAACATATCTGTTTTCACTTGTAAACTGTGCTTGATCTGTTCATATTTCTTCTGATTAATTGATAGACTTTTTGTGATGTTTTAGTCAGCTGTTTGGACTCATTGGTGAGCAAGTGAAGTAATGCAAAATTCCTCTAAATCTGTTCCAATAAAGAAACAAACTCATTTGCATCATGGATGGTCTGAGGATAAGTAAATTATAAGAGATTTTTCATTTTCGTTTGAACTCTTCCTTTAAAGGGCTGCAACCATAAAAGATTCATGCAATAATAAAGCGAGGCGACTTACTGTAGAAGGCAGCATGATTAAAATGCCTATGTTTTGGAACAATCTCCATAGGCAGCTCACTAAGTTTTGGAACAGCATATGTGTGTTGGTTTTGAGACCATGTGGGCAAGTTCTGCTAGAAACGCAGTAAGTTGAGAGAGTTTCTGGGTGAAATTCTGTGAAATGTTGATCAAATCCCAGAGTAGCCTTCTAGCCCGGAGAAGGGAAATAAGCAAGCTTTTTGCCTTGAACCAGCCATCTCTTGAGTAATGATTCTGTCTTATTTGTAGCAGTGGTAAAAAGGATTCGCTGCAGGGCTCACGGTTAGCAGGGCAGAGGTTTTCTGTTGGGAATTTGTGCAAATGAATGTATATTATGATAATTCTTGAAGCTTTACTGTGTGCCGAGTTTTCGCAGAAAGCTTGTCATTTGGAGAGATGATATCCAGCTGACTTCAATCGACTCGGTGTCAGCTTGCTGAATGTATTGTGAAAAATTTAAATAATCAATGTTTGCAAGCTTTTTTTCACGGTGATGTGCTCAACTTCCTGTTGAGTCACGGGCACATAATGTATTAGAGACGTAGCCCATCGTGATTATTCTTATTTTTCACGTTCTGCTGCACCGGAGAATCATAAAATAAGGTCAGATGAGGCCAGACCTCAAGAAATATCAAACATAACCCTTTGCTGTACTTGTGGGTTTCTATGGCTACCCAAATGAGCTAAGTGATTGACCTTTCTGAGCTTTGATAAATTGCTAACCATTCTTTTCCAGGAAAAAAAAAAAACACCTAGTTAAAAAACCATTTGTTGCAATTCTAAATATGTAGACAGCTTCTTGGATATCAAGATATACTTGATTTAAAGTAAATACTGAAATATTTTGGAGGATTGACTATTTTGGTAATAAGTCTAAAGAGATTTTATCATAAGACCATTTTTAGAAAGACTCATAAATTTCTCATAAAGAGAATTTAAACTTCATATTGTTTAGGAATGATATTGCATATTGTGTATGTATTATTGAAGAGTTATCTCAGTAAATACATGTCATGCATTGCAAAAAAATACTTGAGACAGCGAAGTGAGAATGCTTTGTCTGCCTATTGCATAATGCATGACGTTTCTAATTCAGTTTAAGTGCACTTGGCTGAATTGGTTTGTTTTCGTCTCAAATCCGCCATCTTCTTCTACTTCAGTCCCTCACACCTTGACTGCAACTGCTTTTTATGACTTTTATGATTAAGATTTATGTGAGCAGTGAAGGGAAACGAGCCAATACTGAATCAAAACCAAGGTCAAGCCTTGCCAATCACACCAAGTTTAGCCAGAGGTTAGAGGTCTGTTTGCTTGCGCTTTTCAGTGCACTCACATCCATAATGTTTTAGAACAGTTCCCTTAAATCACTTCATTCAACATGAGGAATATTCTGTTTTCGTCGCTTCCATACATTATCGGGTTCTGCGCGGAAAGCTTTATCATGTCTACACTGTGGGTTGTTTGAAGTGAAAACACCTTGGAGAGAATCGTTTGTGATAACTCAGTGTTGAATAGATGTTTCCTTCCAGAATGATCTATTCACATGACCTCCTTCAGTGAGGTTTAGTGATGGTTTATCAGGGTCGGCTAGGAACACATCCAATGTCTTCGAATGAGGGAAGGGAAACGCGACCACCACAATAAATAAACATGGACATAGTTTCAGACATTTATCTTGCTATGTTAGACTTCATTTCCTAAACTTCACTGGCCTCCACAACAAAGATCTTGGAATTTTCTACAGTGTCTTTGTCAGAAATGAACGTGAACTTTAAGTAATCTTATCTTGGCTCTGAAGATTTCCGTCCAGTGTTTGCTTTTGCGAGGTGAGATTAGAGTGTACTGGTTTCTTGAAATGCAAACCCATTTAAACTTTGTATTTCAAAGATCTGGAGGGCAGATATCTTGCGGATCTGTGGTAAATATTCTGTTTTCAGTTACTGTGGCTTTGGACAAACTATTTCTCTCAATATTTCCACTTTGGCCCGAGCATAAAAAGAGTCATTGTGCTTGTATATAAATATGAATAAGTTGGTTTGTTTTTGTCAATGTTCTAGGCTGATGTCATAATTATGTGTACATATTTATAGAGATTTTATGAACATATCCTTTCAGAGACATGTTATATAAAGTGTGAACCACGGTAACTATAATTTGATAGTTCATTCTTAGAAATAAAGGCACAAAAGCTGTCACTGGGGAGGTACCTTTTTCAAAAGTACTAATATGTACATTTAAATGTTCCAAAATGGACGCTTAAGGTACGAACATGTACCTTTTAAAAAGGTACCGCCCCAGTGACAGAGTGTACAGTATGACCAATTTTTATGTTATTTGACAACAAAACATTAACTTTAGTTAATGAATAAGGAATTATGAACAATAATCAAGCATTTATTTCTCCACCACTATTCAAACCCTAAAAGTCTAAGACTTTTATTTTTAAGTAATAGTTTTATTCAGCAAGGATACAAAAAAATGATCTGAAGTGAGAATTTTTAATGTTACAAAGGATTTCTATATCAAATGTATTACAAAATTAACATTACAATAATTTCATAAGACACTGAAGTAATGACGCTTAAGCCTAGCGTAAATAAATTACATTTTAAAATATAAAAAAAGTGATTTTAAATTGTAATAATGTTTCACTATAATACTGTTTTTGCTGTATTTTAATAAATGCAACCTAGGCTCATTAGAAATATGTGCCTCTTCAAACATTTCTGCAAAACTAAAAAAATGTACCTATACACAAATCGCTGCAGTTTCCAGTTGAAATGAACACTAGAGACAGTAAAACTCAAAGAACTTTTATTTCTTTTTACACAAAAGTAGGGTTTACAGATACACTTTCGATTAAAAAAAAAAGGCTAATTTTCACACAATTAGTTGCAGAATGTTATGTTATGCCTTAAAAACTTTTTTAATATCCTGCACGCTTTGAAAACTGATACTTTTGAACGTTGTCATTATGTATACAGGTTCATATGTATGAGTTTTCAAGTTTAGTCGTTTTTTTCTCCGTAGCTCGTATGATACGGTGTTGCACTTAGGTGGTGAAAAACACCGGTTTGTATCCCGTGTAAAATGGTTTGACAAAACAGCTCAAATCCATGTAAGGAAAATAAAATAGCATTGCCGCATCAGCACATACACTTTGGAATTACTTTTGCATTTGTTAACACTATCAGGTAGGTTTAGGTTTGGTGTAGGGAATATTTAAAACATGGGAGAGACACACACTGGATATTTTTATATTATATTTATATTATATGTATTAAACCTGCGTTGTAGCGCCACTCTCTGGACATTTCACTTTGAAACGTGCAGTAAGGTACATAATTACAGGGTTACAGAAATGTATGTAGAGGCACGTATTTCCAATGAGCCTGGGTTGCAGAAATCCTTGATGAGATTACCTTCAAAAACAATATATTCAGTGAATTGAGTACTTTAAAGTGTCATTTGTTGATATGCCATTATCATGGCAAATAAATATGATTTTGAAATGAGCCCATTTAATGTTGAATTAAGTTGTCTCTTTCACAAGAATGTACATTTTCCTGTTGCCATGGTTACATTACAGTATGTCCCCATATCCTTATGGACATGGGATGCAATGCTCTTTGTGAATTCTGGAGAACACTGGTTGACCAGCAGTGAGTTTAATCTAACAGCCCAAAGGAGAAGAGCTAGAAAGTCTTCAAAACCACCTAACTCGCCAATTGCCCTTCCGTGACCTTTGCCAACATTGATTCCTGCGCAACTTTCTTTGGACAGGTTTTTATCGCTCTGGCTTTGAGGCATGTGCTATCTTGCTGCTCTCACACAAGCTGATCAATACAGAGATATATATTTTTGGTTCACTGAGGAAAAGGGCTACTGGGCACAAAGAATATATCAGGGAAAGTACTATTTGAATAAGACCAATGCTCAGTTGCAGTTATAATTTTCCAAATCCATGATTTCACTTAAACATAGCAGCTAAATGCCTTTGGTTGGAAACAAGCAGTTATTTCAGTTCGTCATAGTTCCATGATAATCACAGCATGCAACCTTTGTTTAAACGCCAACAAAAACAACAGCATTTTTTTTTTTTTTCTCAGTTGAAGAGAAAATGACAGAAGAGATTTAATGTGGGACACATTTGACATAAACATTTCTTCAACGTAGGTCAAGCTATTATCTTAAAGTTTATAGCAAGGCATATTTCGAATAAACTGTAAAATGTAAATGACGGGTAATTTGCATAGAAAATTGTCATTCTTACCTCAGTTTGCATAATGAAATGTTATTGGTGTTTTGTTTCTTACACTGCTGTTAAAATTTAGAGGTTGGTAAGATTATTTAATATTTTATATAGAAGTCTCCCTCAATACTCCCTCAGTTCTTAATTTGCTGCTTATTAATAGTAATTAATGCGGTAATATTCTAGTAATAAGCATGCTAAGAAGCAACTAAAAGGTGTAACTGTAAAAGAAAGTTACTTAAGTCTCTTATGTTGATCAATGCTGCATAAAAATGAATACTGAGTGAATTAATGAAAACTGAAAACAAGTGTTTTAAAATTGTTGCAACTTTTGCATTTTACAATTATATTTTCTGTTTTTTAAAATGTTATCAATTCTTGTAATGACGTAGCTGAATTTTCTTTAGTGTTACATGGTCCTTCTGAAGTATTATCGATGCTAGTTGCACTTCTTAATAGTTTTGTAGAATCGTATGATACTTTTGAAATAGAATCTTTTGTAAAAATAAAATAAAAATAATAAACACAAAATAAATGACTTTACAGTAAGATCTTTTTTTTTCAGTTTGCCTATAAAATATACGTTTTAGTAGTAATTGGTGTTAATTTCTTTACAAAAAATAATAAAACATATTTTAATGACCACAAACATTTGAATGGTAGTGCATATCGCTACGCACATGGTCACTTTTGAGATTCCATTTCTGCTAGGTGGCTCACTAGGTTTTGGAACAGAGCCATTGTCTTCATCACTGGAGCATTGCATGTCACTTCAAATGAACTGTGTCAGCAAAATGCAAAACATAAATAAAGTAGTTGCTCTCTGGCGACAGACTTGCTTATGTACATCATGATAGTGCTAGATTATGAATGTATCCTATTACTTGTGTTCCTATATGTTATTTCACCAACATGACTGATTATTCCATATGTTTCAAACCAGATGTTGCTTAAGCTCTAAGGTTTAAGGTTTCTGTTAAGTTGAATTAGTTTAGCTGCATTTACTAAATTATCCCATATTAATAGTTTTGTTTCTGATATTTCATAACTTTTTGTAATTCTGAATAATATGGTGTATTATACATTTTAGTCCTAATTATATACTATTGGCCTGCCATCTTTGTGACAAAACACTGGAAATGTGGATCAGGAGGGGGATATTATGCTGTACATACATGCTAGCTGATAACATTTTAAACTGTTTATTGTAATCAGGAAAAAGCAGTAAAGGTCATTTTTAATTGAATGAACTGCCACGAGAGACCGCAAAATATATTGCTATGTTTGACACAACATGCTCTAATTAATTAGAACTAATGGTAAATCTTCACATGTTGCCTCTTATTAGCAAATGCCATGCTAATATTACTCACATTAGTAAATGTTTATGAGGATGAGTTACACTCAGACTCATCAGTAAAAGAATTTGACTTTTCTCAGGAGCCTCACTGAAGTGCTTGTCTAATCATGTGTATTAAAATATCCAGGAGAGATCCATGTATGGGAGGGAGTCTTCGCAATGTTTGGAATTAACATGCTTCACATAGTGCAAAATTTCTTCTCAGCGTGGACCACCCAACCATTAGTATTAGTATTGAGCTTATGGATCATACAAAAATATGGTTTCCTTTTTTAAAGTATTTGAACAGACTTTAACAGACTTGGATTTGGTGCTGAGTTATTGCTCTGCAGGAAAATACATTTACACTGCTGTTCAAAAGTTTGGGTTTGGTGAGATTTTTTTCCCCCCTTTTTTAATTTTTGAAAAAGGTTACTTATGGGTATGTATTTATTTGAATAAAATACATATATGTATATATATATCATATATATTATTGTGTAAGATTTTTGTAATTTTTACATTATTTTAAAATGTAATGAATTCCTGAAAGCTTTAAACCAGCCTTTAGTCTCACAGGGTGCTAAAATGCTGTCTAAAATGCTAATGTGTTGATTTGGTGGTATTATTATGACATTTATTTGAAGTAGTAAAGATATCACCATTACAAAATATTTATTTTTGATCAAATAATCCACTCCGCTAAAATAACTATGAATTTATTTATTATCTTTTGAATTAGTATTTGTGTGATAAATGAGGCGGAGGCATGCGGATCCATGTGCAGTGGTTTTATTCAGGGTCGACAGGCAGGGTCAAAATATCGGCAAATGGAGCAATGGGGACGAGGCAGAATCAAAGTTGAGGTATATGGGCAGGCAGCAAACAGTCAAAATCAGAATAAACAGTCCAAGGTAACAACGGGAAAAACAAACACGGGAAGAAACGCTCAGAAATGACAGCCAGGGCAAATCAAGACTTTGCAGTTAGTTGGAGTGAGAATCTGGCTTTTGTGTGTGTGTGTAATCAGTATGTGGATGTGGTGATGAGGTGCAGGTGTGTGTGATTAGTCCAGGAATGAGGCATGATGGGTGATGGAGTTCCTGTGATAAAGGTGACTTTCTGGCCCACAAGCCCCCTCAGAGGGTATATATATATATATATATATATATATATATATAATTGAAATAGGTTTAATTCAAGCTAAGTATGCTACAAATATATTTTCATATTTATGTACTTAATAAAGATGCCTTCAGAAGAAAATTACTGCATTTAAAACCATAAAGCAAAAAAATTGTTACCGTATTTTTTAAGGTTTTATTTCAGCAACCACACCTGACGTTTTTTTTACCGTAAATTTTACAGAATTCTTTTTACAGTGAGTCTCCTAACCTGTAACAACAAATTTTGTGCTTAATGCACATGAATTGCGCTGAAGTAGTGCAAATGTCCAACTGAAGATATACTGAATAATATCTGACTGTGTTAAAGAGTAACTAATGCAAGTATACTTTAAACATCTTTAGTTTTTAAAGACTGATATTATAAAGACCATACAATCCTCTTCAATTGTAACATTAAAACACATTTTAAGCTCAATATTAAGAAATGTGCAATTTTCACAAGAATTACTCCTTATAAACAATATATGTCACAATAAATGTATTCTCACAAGGAAACTTTGTCTGCAAATTTTTCCTGAAACACAACATGGCGACCAGCAATGGCATGTTTTTTTTTTTCAGCGGGTACTATGTGTGTTGTGAAACAGGCTTTGAACATGTCAAGGTTTCTGCTCATCCTTGGATTGACAGAATGGCTGTCAGAGGCAGCATGAGCAGTAATCAAACTAACTGCTGCTCTAGCTTTATAATTCACAGCTTTTTACCATATCTCAATGGCACACCGTCCTTCCCAACCCTTAAACTGTGTCTGTGCCCTTAGGTAAAAAAGATATCAGCTCTTCTCCTCTATAACATTCTCATAGCCTGCTGTCACAAACACATGCACACACACATGCAACCTGAGTCTTCACCCTCCTCCGCTCTCAGAGAGAGGCGCTTGTTTACTGTGAGTTGCCAACTTGTCCGTGAAAGACTCTTTGGGGAGTTTGCTGTAAATATGGTGACAGGCAGGAAGCACTTCTGAGGAAGGGGTAAGAGGTTGCAGTGGGTGGGCGTGGACGGAAACAAAGTGAAACCTACCTGATATTTTTTATGAAGTTCATTGAGGCTGCCATTAGAGTTGCTATTTATGAATTTGTATATTTATGGTAAATCAAGCATCATTACTGCTCATACTGAGGATATCCTTTGAAGTCGGAGTCGATGTCCATGCGGTTGCACTTCGGGTGACCTGAGACTGAATCCTGACTTGTGGTACTTTCCATCTCGCCCCCTTCTTTCTGTCCCCCATTGCTTCTTGTCTAAGAAAATATCAGTTTTGCTTGAACAAGACACATTTTCTTCAGAATATGATATCAAATTAAGTACATACCGGTTCATCTTTTGTGTCACGTATGGCAGTGCGTATTTAATGATTGAAGACAATGACGCAGTCGATCTCCACTGAATCAGTTTCACTGAGCACTGAAAACAAATCTCAGCAGGTCTGGCTGGCAGACACGGGTTTAAGAAGAAATGTCTGAAATATGTTTGTGAAATATGCAGTCTCTCAATAGCAATATTTCACTGACAGTGGATGAGACAGCGGGAGATGTTAATGGAATTTTCAATAGAGAATGTACTATATATATACTGTAGGAAACAGAGAAAAGACAAACACGTCTCTGGGCAGGGGGTAAAGATGAGCTTTATAGCTAGATTCCTCATGTTGTTTTAGCCTTTTGATAGTGTGTTTCTTCATACTAAAGTGTTTGCTAGTGCAGATGCAAAATGTAGTTTTAAATATCTATTTTCATTACGTATATGCATAAGAATTGATGAACAATTTAATTACACAATATTTGCAAACATTTTTATGACTTATGATCGATTATTCAAATGTGTTTTGAATTAATTCACTGACTGAACTGATGCTTAAAAATGAATCAAACAAGGCCAGTCTCACAGCAATTCATAAATATTTTACGAGGATGCTAATTTTGTACAAATTCGACTTCAATCCCCCTTTTGTCATTCCAAACCCATAAGACCTTTGTTCATCTTCAGAACACAAATTAAGATATTTTTGATGATATCAGAGAGCCATCTGTCATTCCATTGACAGCAACACAATTGAAATAATTCCAGGTAAAAACATCGGTAAAACAGTCAATGTGAAATCAGTGGATCAACTTTAGTTTTGCGACGATGGGAAAATACTATTATTTATGCAAAGAAAACAAAAATAGCATCATATACTCTTCTACTGTGACTTACGTCTTCCGCTTTTTTAGAGAACATTAAGTGTAGGCTTTCTTCTAGGGGCAAACAGCCACAGATTACGCACCCGGATGTATACAAGGCTGATTATGTCAAAGAAGTTACACTGTAAAAAATTTTTTAGTTGTTTCAACTTAAAAAAAAAAAGGTGTTCGTGCTGCCTTAAAATGTTAAGTTTTGTTAACTTTAATTGTGAAGTTATCTTAACTAAAAATGAAGTTGACA
>JAUCMU010000046.1:6416037-6431059 GCA_032275025.1 Enteromius treurensis | reverse complement strand
CCTTGTCTGTTGTAAACACTCCCAGAGGGCATTACTTCACACTTGTACACACAACTGTTAATTACTGTAGTTACCTGGATATCAAATCCTTTCTTTTCCCCTCAGATGTTATATATATAAAAATATTTGGACATTATCGAAAAATGACTATAAATTAGCACCAGCAAGCTTGTTAGCTAAATAATCAGCATTAACGTTAGATAATACTTAGACCTACTTATTTTCAGTATATGGTTATGAATAAACATTAATATCTGTCTACTCGGCTAGTTGATCCAAACAATATAAAACATGTATACCGTTGATAAACAACATAAAAACACAGACGTAACATTAGGGCTAAATGTATAGCATTTAAAAAAACTAACTATGCAGCAGCAGGGAATATGAACGTTTTTTGACCAGGAGACACTGTTGTGTCTGCATTCGTTTCAGTGGGCTTAAATAGATCACCCTTACTGTAGTGTAACAAACTGACAATTTTTACCTAAATATGATTTTTAGTTAAAGACTTAAATGATTTTAGCAACTTTAACAAAGAGTGAAAAATTTAAGGGGGTCTGAATACTTTCCGTACCCACTGTATATACAGTATGTGTGTATTTATTTAATTTAATTCTGAACGGCACAAAACACTACAATGAGATACATACCCTTCTTAATCCATAAAGCTATTTATATTCTCACTGTCACAAAAATAAAGCTGTGTTTTCTCAGTGGCATTTGGCACAGCTGAAGCGTTTTAACATTAAGCATTCATGATCATATAGGGACTTAGAGCTCATGCCACAATAGTTTAGCGCATTATTACATGTGTAATTTTGCAGTTCAGTGTAATTAGATGAGTCTGAATATAATGCCTTCCCCCCCATCTGCTCAACAGCCTGATAACTTCCATGCTTAACTCTTTTGTCTAAGAGTTGGAACTGAGGTATACATATGTTTTAGAAAGCACTAAAATCTGTTTCCAGCAACTTTCTGAACAACATTGATGGTAACAAGGATTTGTATTGTTTGTAAACAAATTAGTTCCTTTTATTGATATATGAATGAGAATTAATAGGCCTGCAATGGAAAGCATGTTTAAAAAAAACTTGTTGTGATAAAGGATAAAAGGCTAAACTTTGGTTGTACTCAAGTCTGTTCAGCTGGTAGAGCAACTGCACTTAAGTCTTGTTAGCTTTGAGAGACGAGCAGAAACAAAAGTAGGGTCATCATTCATAACCAGCTTCTCTGTAGCTCTCATCCTAAAACGTCCCCTGCAGGCTGTGCCTTCAAACACCATGCGCCTTGCTTATTGAAGAAGGGACAAGTTTCAAACAACAAACAGGGGGGAACAAATAGGATCTCAGCAAAGCACAGATATTAATCTTTACATCTGTGTAAGAGCACAGAATAAATTGAGCAATGACTTGACGCAGGGAACACAAGGAAGTGCATCTGTCAGTCATCATTCCTGGGCACAGAGGAATCAGTTTCAGGATTAAATGTGCTATTAAGATTTATCGTGAATGCTCAGACGGCTTCATTGCCTTTCTTTACGCTGTCTATTAGCTATAAATAAACATGGTATGCATAGTTCAAGGCCTCTCTTACTGAATGTGCTTAATGAGATTTTTCTTGGGTAGTGGTTTGTGAAATGCCACACGACAAGGAATAAGACACACACATGTACAAGGTAAACATATGTTTTCAATCTATCAAGCAATCAATCCATGTCTCTTTCTAAGTATCTATACATTGTGCTATATAGCTATTTATCCATCCATCCATCCTTCTTTCTACATATCCATTTACTGATCTCTGTCAATCCATTCCTTCCCTCTTTTCATTTGTCCATCTGTTAATCATATACATATATATATATCTATTGATCAATTGATCCATCCACGTCTGTTTCCAGATATCTCTCTATTGCTCTATCTACATATCTATCCAGCCATTCGTCCACCCATCTTTCTGTATGCTTTCTATCCATTTATTGATCGATGTGTGAAACCATCTATCTATCCATCCCTCTTTTTATTTGTCTATCCATCCATCATATCCGTTTATTTATCCTTTGATTCATCCATGTCTCTTTGTAGATATTTATTAACCATCCATCCTTCCATCTATCTAGCCATTCTATATATATATACTTATATATCACTGTATATATCACTCTATAGCCATTCAGCTGTGAATCCTACTTTCTATATTTCTGTCTATCCCTCTATGGATCTGTCCATATGTCTGTCCTTCCATTTCTTTTTTATCCTTCCATCCATCCATCATATCAATCTATCGATTAATTGATCCATCCATGTCTCTTTCCATATCTATCTATTTATCTGTCTGTCTGTCTGTTTATTGATCTGTCTGTCCATCATGCCTCTTTTTATCTGTCCATCTTTTAAATCAATTGAAGTTGATGTTTATGGTTAAAGGTAAATGGTTAAAGGCTCATTCCCATATCAACAGTGAAAATAATCATTTCCTGTCAATTATGTATACGGAGGAGCTACATCGCACTGAAATACACCGTACTGTATGTTTATTTTCTTAAAACTTCCCTTAATAAGACATTCTGAAGTTTAAAAACGTAAACAAACATTTCCACTGAAGAGCTGTAAACCCATACTGCCATTTTTCTCCACATCACTCCCTGTGATGAAAGAGGCTAACTATGTCTGCATTTTTCTCTTTTCTCCAGCATTCAGAAGGCCAATTTAAGTACTCTATCCTTAAAAGGCTCATCCCATAGTGTATGTCTATCTGCCATAGCAGCATGTAGAAGAATTTGCAATGCTTTCACCTCACCGGGTGGAATTCTGATTGAAAACGGAGATGGAGGAGCCCTCTCCTCTCTAACCTCTGACAGTTCATGGAATGCAGTTTCACACTCAACTACAAATGACTGAGATACAGTAAGTCTGAAGCAATGCTCTCCTCATGCAACTCCTGTCTTGTCTGTAGGGAATTGTTGTTATTGACCTTTTCACAGGACAAAAACAGGACATTGGCAAATCACAAGCCATCTATCTCCCCTTTTACCTCCATCACCAAAAGAGGATTTGAGGACCACAGTAAGTACATTTTTAGGTCTTTAGATTTCTCACATACTCTAAAAATAAAATAAACGAACATTAAACATTAAAAATAAATGATAAAACTGATTTTTGTAGTATTTTTCTGTCGAGAAACTACTCAGTTATTTAGGATTCATATTTTTGAATTCAATCATTTGTGTTCCGTAAAAGTATGATGGGTGTGCAACAACATCATGTTGAATAAATTACAGCAGAATTATCAGAACTATCCTTGTATATTTAGCTCTGTTTTGCATTTGATAAAGTTAAGCACTTGCTATTTAGCAGATTTTTTTTTACGATGTTTTAAAAAATTTCCATGCTTTATTTTGTTGTCTACCATACACATTACGCACGTTAAACAAATGAAGAAATGCAGTATGGTTTATGAAATCCACTTTAATAGGTCTGATCCCATATTTCCCTTCTGTTTGTGTGAGAATTTCCAAGGTGAAAGGATGTGATTACTGCGATGCCTCACACATCCGCTCTATACTCATATACCGAGCCTGGTGAGGGGAAACAAAACCACTGAATACTGTTAACCATTGTCGAGTTTACAAGAACTCCTAATCCGAATATCCCCGGCAGTCCATGACGAGCGTTTCCGAGCGCACCATCTGCTGTTTGTGATTTGTAGCGCCACCAGACTGAATAAAGCGCGCGCACTAGTTTATGCCCGCGCATCCAGCGTGCTCCATCTACGCCAGCTCTGGCGGATGAATTCGTGTTGAGCGTGCTGCGGCTCTTGTCACTCATTCGCTGTGCTGCTCGGAGCGCATTCTGTGTTAAAGGCTGAGGACCGATTCATGATATCACAGCAACCTGAAACAGGGACAAAGCATCGTAGTCATTTAGATAATAACTGACCCGACTCTCTCTACCTATTCTACACGGAGCATACCTTTGGAAGCGATTGCCATGCTTCAGATAAGGGATCTCATTTGGACATTGCTTTTCTTTGGTTATGCAGGTAAGATGCACTTGTATCAGTTGCACTGTGTTAGACTGTATCCTTTCGCATCCTTGTTTGTCCTGGCGCGTTGTCTCCAAGCTCTACACAGACTCCGTTAAAGCGAGCTTGAGGATGAGGATGCGAGGTAGTTTGAGCTGGTCCATTCAGTCATACAGCTTTGCAAACTGCCTCGGTTTATATATAGCCGTGCGTTTCATTTAATCAAACTCTGTTATTTTCATGACTGCCAAACTGACACCGGTTAAGCGGAGTCTCGCATCCCTGTGTAATAACATACCGCACTTCTCAGGAGCGATACTTTGCGTTTTAAGAGCGTTGTTTATGGTTGCGTGGACATTACTGCGCATTGGCTCCTTTGAGATTTGTGTTGGGAGACAGGAAAAACAACCATCTGGTGTGTTGTGTAAACATATCGCCAACTAAGCCGTCACAATAACCAGCCAAAGTTTATTGCGCGGTGTTTTTAATGTGTGTTTTTTTCTCATTCGGGTTGGTCACGGTGGTGCTGGCGCAGCTGAGAGCGCGAGCGACTGGAACATCTCTGCATTATCCTTCATTTAGTTTGTCCTTGTGATTATTTGAGTAATAATAATTAAAAACATCATTTGTTCACCCTTATGTTGTTTCGAGCCTCTCTGTGGCTTAATTTCGTAAAGAAGATGTGGTCAGAGTCACAGTCACCGTTAACTGTTATTATAAGGAACGAGATGCAATGGAAGTGAACGTTGAATAAGACTCTCTGTCTCTAACCTTTTGCGTTTGCATCCCACTGAAGAAATAAAGTAAGCCAAACGGGTTTAGAACAGCGTGAGCATGAGTAAACGCCTGGCCGGACCCATTAAAGGCTGAAATTTCACTTCTCATGCATTTATAATGAATATCCAGGCTGTTTACAAGCAGACCAGGCAGCCAATTAGGAAACTAAGCGAAAGTAGGATTTAAGAGCGCGGTGCGTAAATAAGAATGACAAGTGGAACCGTTCCAAAAATGTTTCATGTGATTATTCGGGAAATGATGTTCGAATGCATGGATGCTCATTTCCAGCCAATCAGAGAATAAGGCTTGGGCGGGAATGAATTATATTCTGTCACCCCCTCCCCTCCTCCCCCCACGTCCCTTTCTCAGGGCAAAACAGAAGCTTACATTGCCAAAGCATTAACATTATACACATGCAGGGATGGACTACGGACCGGGCCAGTGGGGCCGCTGCCCAGGGTCCCATGGAGTGCAGAGGGGCCCGTAGCCCATAAGCATGGGCCTGGGAGGTTGTGCAAACGTTGTCATGTTGTCGTTGTCTTGTTAAGGTTTTCCTCATGGGGAGGTGCAACCGTTGTGCTAATGTTGTCAGAGGGTTTTGCTCAGGGGGAGGTGTGAACGTTGTCTGAATGTTTTAAGCAGGGGCCCACGCAGACCATAATCCGTCCCTGTACATATGTCTAGGATAAGAAAAATCTAAACGCAAGCAGTCATTAATCCTAATCATTAAAATTTGCCCAGATGTTAATGGGGTTTTAATGACATCAACATAGGCATGTAGACAAATCAAATATGTACTACAGATATGTTTGCATATATGTGTGTTTATAAATGTGACTGATAGGTGAATAAATAAGCTTTCGATTGATGTATGGTTTGCTAGGATAGGATAATATCTGGCTAATTTTGACCCAATTGGCTATTGCATACACCTGTGCAACTTATGACTAGTTTTGTGGTCCAGGGTCACTTACAGACTTACAGTGTATATTATATTTACACATAAGTGCTTGGGGATATGGAGTGGTGTCGCACAGTGATAGCCGTTAGTGATTATGATTTGTATGGGTGACGCAGAGGGATGATGCTATTTTCCAGTCGGTGGTCCTGTCCCACTGGTTGCCCTTTTGTCGTGGCAGGACTTCACAAACCTTGCAACTGGTTTGAGCAGGTTTGAGGTCCTGCCTAGCAGGTGTGGGAGTTTGTCCTGGTGTGCTCTGCAGGTTATAGAAAGTGTCCTTAATTTGTGTGCAATTAGGGCAGGATGTAAAAAATTGTAGTGCATACATGTGTCCTGTTTAAAAAAAGCGATGGAGATTGTGAGTTAATGTCTAGTGTGTTTGCATTTCATATACAGTACAGTTGTTGTCAGCTGAAATCTTTGGATGTTTATCTTATCTCCATTAACATCGAATGTATGACCTTATATAAGATGGGGAAAAATATGATTGTTAATTATAAGCTGTTAATCAGATGTGCTTATTTAAAAAGTCTATGGCTGTCTAATGTCTAGGGGTTGGTTTCAGTTTCTCACCTCGCCATCAGCACTGTGTACGTGTGAAAAAGAGGAAGTACATGAAGGACATCTAGAGATAAAAGGACAAAGAGTAAATCATTGAAATAATTTTAAAACATGTGGTAGTTTAAAAAATGCTTTTGAGGTGTAACGGTACAGAACACCTGCATCTGCCATTCTGTTTTTGCTCCCTCACCGCTGCTCCTTATCTCTATACATCACAAAAGTGACTGTTATAGTAGAGGCATGTTGATGTTGACAGAGAGCTGTTTGCATGTGCTGAATACAGATTAAATACCCATATCCCCACATCACAAATAATTGCTTTTAATCAGGCTCTGCGTTAATGTATTAAAAGTACAAAGAGCCAAATAGTGAGTCTTAAACATCAGCCTCTGAAGACGTTTAAAGAGATAAAAAAGAGGTTTAAGGGGGCCTTAAATACTGTACGTGCCCCTGACCTCAAGAGGAGGGCAAAGTAGTAGATTAGTTAACACTTGAAGGAAAATAAAGAAACAATTGCAAGATGGTGAACATCTGGAACTCCTCTGTCTGTGGTAAGTTCAAAGCTAGTATGAAAGTACTGGAAGAGAGTAAGTGTAGAGTGCTACCATGTGGCTAAAAAAAATTATATATATATATATATATATATAGAAAATGAGTGCCTTTATGTGGAGGCATTCATTCATATTTCAAATGCAACTTTATGTTTTAACGTTATTAGTGTTTTTGTTAGTGTTTTAAAGAAATGTTAATGTTTTTTTTTTTTTGGTTTTTTTTGTTCATGGACAGACCATAATTAAATCAACTGATTTTAACTCAAGGACAAGTCTTCTTTATTGCACATAAATGAATGACAGACTCTCTACATTTTTTTTCATACAATGTATGCCTGCTGAATAATTATGTGTTATAATAGAATAAATTTATCACTTCTCTTAAAAGTCTCATTAAATTTGACCAGATATTTTATCTCTACTGGTGAAGGGTCCACCTCTCAACCTCTCCTCCTACAGAGTCCTTCTGTATGGCCATTAAAGAGAGAATTTTATAACGGTATTGCTTTACTAAGACTGATGCCAGTGAAAATATAAGCGTCAGATCAGAGCTGAAAGTGATCTGGTAGAGAGATTTGCCCCCATGCTGGATGTTTCACCAGATAAAAACATTCTGATGCTTTCATGCTGTACTTTTCACACTGTGACTCCTTCTTGTAAAGATTTATTAATTTTATTTTGCGCAAACTGACTGAAATCCAGTCATCCCAAATGTTCTCCAGTTGTTTTCCATTTTGTGCTGTTTGATAAAGATGGCCCGACTATGCATATTAATCACTCTCTGAAAGGGGGCTCAGACTGATTTGCATTGTGTAAGCTCCGAAGGCATCCTGTAGAGTGTTGGAGGGAAAAAAAGAAAGAAAAAAAAGGAGGGAAATGGGTTTGGTTTTGTCATGCTGAAAAGCCACCCCCTGATCCCTGCAACACATCTCTGAAAGGATTTCTCCTAATTCAAGTAGAAGGGCCTCCTCAAGTCGCAGGCCGAGAGGCAACTTCGAGAAGTGTAAACATTGTCTTACACCCCCCACATTTCAACCAGAAACACAACTTTCTGCCTCTCTTCCTCTTTGCTTTGCTGGCTCATGGAAAATTAAAGTGTGCCATTTCTGTACCGCTAATCTTTGCACCAAACAGAACTGAAAAAATGACTGATTTCAGACTCATGCCACTGGTTTAGTCAAGTATTTGCACAGCTATAATCAAGGTTGAGTCATAATGCAATTTCCAATGTAAACCTTTGGAAACATTAAATGCAGAACTAAAGTGCCCAGAAATAAATGCATGAGCAACGTTGACAGATTTCGAATCACATACAGTACTTACAGGGAAGCCTGTGCTAGCTGAAAAACCGCCATTGAGATGAATGGGAACGCTAATGCATGGCTTTCACCAAGTATTATAGACCTCCTCTTGCTCAAACAAACAGGTTGCAGTTCCCTTTGTTGTCTCCAGCGGCGCTGAAATTACACCCTTCACCTTTAAGGTGCAGCTTGAACGTCCCTTAATCCCATTGAATGACTCATCTGTTATGTTGTAATGCGTAGCAATGGTTGTGACATCATCCAACAGGTACTGGATATAGACTGCTGGGTTTGAATGTGTCGCTCTTGGTTCCTCTGCATCATGCCTTATTTTAGATTTTTGTAATATTACTTTAAACATGTCCTTCTAGCTATTCTGCAGGTTTTTGTTTTGGGAATAACATTCTGATGCTGCAGTCCAAAGATGTTTGTCTCCAAGATTCAACTTTATTGTACCCCACTTCAAGGAATTTGGAGTAGATTTCCGGGCAAAACCACCAAAAACAAAGCCTGCGCATTCTTTGAGTTCCTTACCACACTGTGTTTAAACAAGAGCAGCCCAAAGCACTTTCATAAGGTTACTGTTTCCCTCCACTTGCGGCATGCAGAATAATTATAGGACTATTTTCACAGCTTTTTCCAGTCACAGTCAACCATTTTAGAGAATGTCACGATGAAATGAGATAAAAGCGTTGTGCTAATTTTGTCATGCCAAATCACTATGAGTTTCAGAAGGTAATATGTGATGACAACCTATCTTAATCGGCTTGATTTAGGCAGTTAGCGGTACAAAATATTACCTGATTGTGACATAATGGCTTGTACGTGATCATATCACGTTTCTTTACCTTGCCAAAATTGCAGTAATGTGTACAATTGATGCAGAAGGAAACAAACACACTGGTACTGTGTTGTGGTGAGAGATGTAACACTGTATTGCATGTGTGAGCACAATGAAAAGCACCAGCATATTGAAATGAGAGAAAAACCCTGACACTAAATTGAATTGAACTATGTTATATTCTATGCCAATTTTCAGTCCTCTATACACTTTCCCTTCAAATGTTTGAGTTTCAATCTTTTTTTTGAAAGACATCATTGCTTTTATTCACCAAGGACAGATTAAACTAATGAAAAGTTAGTAAAGACATCTTGACAGAATCACAGTTTCCGCAAAAATAGAAAGCAGCCTTTTTTTTTTACATTGATATTAAGTGAAATGTTTATGAATATGACACTAAACACTAGAAATTTGCTGAAAATTCAGCTTTGCAATCACAGGAATAAAACAAGTATATCAAAATATAGTCAAATGGAACACACAATATACATTTTAATAATATTTCTCTTTCTCTCTTTCTCTTTTTGTTGTATTTTTTTTATACCTTTCCATCAACAACACTTAAAAAAAATCATACTTTTTCTAAAAAAAAAAAAAAAAAAAAAAAAATATGGATAATTTAATTAAAGTTAATTTTTAGAGAGCTGTATGATTTTATGTTTGACTGAAAAAGACTATACCTCAAAGATATCTCTAAATCACCACATTTGACCAATGTTGATGATGATATGCTTGCCTGTGGAAGACCCAGTCCTTTTAGTTTAGAGCCTGTAAGTTCATGTTCAAAAAGAACATTCTGGAATCCCTGCAAGGACTGGCCTAAATTTGGAGAATAATAACCCGAGAAAAGACAAAACAGTGAGAGTAGGGGGTTTGGACAGCCAAAGTACAAGAATAAATACAAAGATGTTAGCTTTTAATTAGCATGGCTTGAAGTCCAAAAAAAGCAGTGTGAAAAGAATATTTTTAGCACGTTTCTGTCTTAATTTTTATTGGAGATCTAAAAATGTCTCTCAGCAGTCTATCTCGCTGTGTTTCCTGTCTGGTTGAGTGCTTTTAGTTTGGACAAGACTGCTTGCATGCCTCCCACTGCTTATCAAACACAGTATTAGATCTGATTCTGCCACAGGCACGCTGATGTAATCAGATCAGACGAACCTGATTCTAATTTAAACTGCAGAGTTTTCACAGCCTTCAGGCGTGCGTTTTACTCACAGGCGACCATTTATTGCAAATGTGTACGGCATCGTAGTATTGCTGCGGCCGCTCTCATTACTGATAGCTCTAAACTACACATCTCCATCTTTTCTCTCATAGCCATCAACACATAAAATATTATGGCACAACTGATGAATCCACATGGAAAGGAGCATTCTAGTCTACTGGGCATTTTGCAATGAGGTGTCTTATTTCAAGCACACACATTTATTGCCAAGATACTTTTTTGAGAGTTGTGGTCAGTTTATTGGCAATCGTTGCGCTATTGCCAATGCCAGTTTTCTCGAGAGGGGAGAAATCTGCGTTCTTTCTGCGTTCAGCTGAAAACCTGTCTGTGTTTGACTGAATTGTCAAAGCTTTTAATTTTCACGACTGTGTCAGTGAATCTGTTCCCAGGTAGCAAGTGCAGTAGTACATGCCCTTGACATTTGATTTGCTACTTGTATGAAATCGTAGAAAGAGACTCGGGGCGTTCAGAGTGGTTCCAGTGTGCGGTAATTCATTTCCCGCCAACAGCTTCCCAGGACAAAGCCATATGGCTGTTGACATAATCAATTGCTCCCATAGTAGGCCATTCAGCTGAATATGGAGAGTCTGATGTCGCCACTGTGATTGCCTCCTCACCTTTGATTGCTTTTCCTGTGCTTTCGTCGTTCTCGTCATCCGTCTTTCTTTTCACCCGAATCACAGCCAGACCAAAGTGCTTGTGCTTCCATTGTTGGGGAAACTGCTTGTAAACTGTAGCCGGCCAAGCTATGAGCTGCACATTATTTCAAATATTATTACAGTCAAGCCCCTTTAAAAAAAAAAAATTAACTATGTTAATAGTTAATAACTACATTTATGTAGTATTCTGCTCAAGGACTCAAATTAATCTGCAGTTCATTTTATGAACAAGCTTTTGTCTGAACGGATCAATGAATCACAATGAATCAGACTTTCGAACGTGGCATGAGTAATAGAGGACTGTTAAGAAGAGCATGTTTGTTTATTGGCTGTATTTGCTTGCTGTAGAGCAGTGTGACACATCAGCAAGAAATGTATTTTGTTGCTGGCAAAACTATTTTATGTATTTATTTATTTTAAATATCTGCGCTATTGTTACATCACTGAAAAAATGGAGCTTCGCTGATTTTGAAATATGGTCGATAGGTTTGTTTCTTTTATTTACAAGACTTTCTTGAGGTGATGGTCTTGATGCGTGCTGCCAAACATCCATAATATTTGTCGTATTAATCTTAGCCCTGGGCTAAAAACAAGCAGGGTGTTTTATTCATCCATCCCTTCATCTGTCTTCTTGTTTTGATAGGATGCAGGACTGAGGCCTGCTGGGAGACAAACTCTTGTAAAAGTCACTGCATTTTCCTAAGAGTTTAGAGGTTTTGGGTGATAAAGAACAAAAATTGTTTTCTCTTGCTTTGACTCAGCAGCGCGGCAGCACTCTGAGGAACAAAGGTTAAGGATTTAGACAAAAAAAAGAGTGTCTGCTTTCTCAACACAGACATTTTTCTCACTCTCCTTGATCATGGATGTATGAAATTACTTTTGCTGTGTATGGAAACATTACTGTGGATTTTGAATTGTGAAAATCTGTTTTCATAACCAGGGTTTTCATTCCTGCAAGTATCCTGTGGGTTACAGTAGCTGAAGGGGCATCTGTTAGATCACTGGCGCAAACCCCTGGGTTTGAACATCTGTTTGGGTTTTAAGAACAAAGGAAGGAGAAGCCAGAGATAACCGATATATGTTCCTCAGTTCTGGCAGCAGTGCATGCCTCTTCTGAGAAGCCAACCTTTCAAGGCTCTTGGAAGTTTTCTGTTACTGTATTAATTTTGTTAAAATGTTGTCTTTCATTTTCCACACACAAAAGAATTTGAACACTGTTTATTAACTTAAAATAAGATTTTTTAAGTCTATTTAAAGGTAATGTCAATGTCAAGGTAATGTTTTTAATTTAATTTAATTTAATTTAACTTTATGACATGTTTCATACTAGACTGATAAATCATAAAATTACAATTAAAAGCAAGTTATGAAAAATTAATATCTTTTGAGTGTAAAAAAGTGACTTTATTCATCTCCTCCGTCACGCCGCCACGGTAGCAGCCAGCTCGTGAAAAACACACTTAATCTATGGCGGGATTGGCGGCAAATCTATGCCATTCATAAGCGAGCGCGGTAAATTATTTCCGCGAGAGGAAAACAGATGTACAGTACATGCGAAGAAACGGGGCCCGCAAGCTCATTTCAAACCATCGTGCGTGCTTGATGTGTCATCCCCGCACAATTCAAGCACTCGCACGCGATCTTCTCTCACCTGCTCGCGCGAACACTGTTTTTGTCATTTTTGCCAGTCGTGGGGCGGGGCTTGGTGTTTTAGTTACAACTAAACAACCCAACAACCGCCGCCTACGACGACGATGCCATCGTCCATCGCGATGTTTTACATTATACATCGTACGATGCCAAATTGGTCGACATCGCCCAACCCTAATGTGAATGTACATTTCCTTCAGCCATTTCCTTATTCAGTTCAATTTTGGTGAGATTAGTTTTTTTGGTTTACCTTTGCCAAAAATAGAACTTTTATATTAAAAACAAACAAGCAAGTCCAGGCCAGCTAAGAAAAAGTAGGACAAAAGTAGCATAATGCATTATGTTCCTTAAAAAATAACTATAAGTAGTAGTTACGTTTTTTGAGAGCGACACAACATTGTAATATATTCTTTTCAAAAGTAACTACGCATGTTTTCCCACACATCTCGTACCTTACACGAGTCCATTCGGTGCTGGGCGATGGAGGAAACTTTCTCCAGCACCGTTCGTAATCTGGACTGGGTGGCGTGAGAGATGAAGTTCACAGCCTCCAGCGGTACATCCGTCACTCCAAACCTCTTCGCTGGAACAAGAAAGGCGCAGATGCAGATGTTACGAAAATATCAATAATCAAACAAAACACATCACTGCGCAGATGTTTGGAAGGAAGTACAGCGAAAGAAAATTACGTCTGTCCTGTCTTATAAATCTTCTGCAAAAAGGTCCAATGTGTGCTGAAACCACAAAGGGTTGTTATGATGGACCGACACGACCTGCATTTAAAACACAAATATGTGGAGAGGATGTTTTCTCACTCCCCTGACTCGTTTTCAAACCTGATTTCCTGATATTACAGTAAAATGAGTTTGGATGAGCCTCTTTGGTTTGGAAGAACCACCCAGAAGAGCTCAAGAGACTTAAGCAACTCTGGCTCTCCTAAAAACTTCTTAAGAAACATAAAAACAGACACAAAGTGTGCACAGTAAATGGAAAGCAGCTGATCTTTTGATCCTGAGCACAGATTGAAGATTAAAGGTGTCTTTTATTAAATATAATAGAATTCCATTTCATTAAAATCATACTTGACGAGACAGCCATTTTAATCTGTGATTCTGCTTTCCTATGAAAAAATAAAGAGGAAGAGAAAAGCAGCTCTTGCACATGAGTTGACGACTTTCACTTTGAAGGATAATTAGCTCCAGAGTTTCCAAAGACCGCTGCAAACCTTCAGAGCGCTTCTATCTACAACATCCCCATCTTTAATTTGCTATTAACATAAGTTCTCCTTCCACTGTTATTTTAAGAAAATCACACCAATTATTTAAATCAGCCGCTAAACATGCTGAAAGTGTCCTTAATGACTCCAAACGAGACGAAAATGGGAAAATGAAATGCTGAATACATCTTGGAAATGTCAAGACATGAGGAGTTTCTTAAGGCCACGGTTCTTTAAAAAGCACAAGAAGCATTTAAATGAACTGAATTCCTGCTGCACAAAATAAAATATTAATAATAATAAGAGAACAAAATGATTTGGAAATCTGTTTACAGTATGCAGGTTTAGCAGTGTTTTACAACTTTCCTTCCCGTCACCTATAAACAATCTGTCAGAAGAGAGAGCAGCGGTGGCCAGGCTTCAGTCCCTGAAGACGAAAATCATCCTGAAGGTCAGCTCTGCTTCTACAACACAATTACTCTGATCTGACACGGTTTACATGAGACACTCCGGATAGACCAGAAGTCCTCACAGACGCAGCTGGAGTCTTTGTTTGGCAGGCTTGGTCCCCTGTAAATACATCTGCATTTATGCATTTGATAGATTCTTTATTCAATGTGACTAACACCCAACTCTATTTGCTTTAGATTTAAGCTTTCATCACAAATTCCTCCAGTTAAAAAAGCTTTAAATACATCCAACATTAAAGAAACAATTTTTAAATACTACAACTTTTATTCAATTCTTATTTCTTCCTCACTTATCTTTTGTTCTTTGATGATGCTTATGTTACAAATTTAAGCAAACATTTTTTTAGTTGGACTGTTGTTTAAATATAGGTTTACAAAAACAGCATCTGCACCCCCCACCACCACGTTTTTGTTAACAAATGTTTATTTTTAGTAAAATATAAAATAATATTTAATAATATTATATATTATAATAATAATATTTTTGTTGCGCAAAAAACAAAAAGCATTGCATTATCTGTATCCCCCCATGTTTTTGTTCTTTAATGTTGCTTTGTGTTTGTTTGTTGTTGTTGTCGTTGTTGTTGTTTTATTGGCATTTCAGTTTTTACAACAAAAAAAAAACATGGCCTTGCCATTACTAGCGTCATGGCATTGCATTATCTGTATCGACCCATATTTTTATATTTTACATAATATATATGATTATATTTAGTGTGTTTTGTTTGTTTTATGTTTAGTTTTTTTTTTTTTTTTTGGACATTTAATGACTTGGTATTGCATT
>JAUCMU010000046.1:6389061-6401561 GCA_032275025.1 Enteromius treurensis | reverse complement strand
TCCTGTATGGCTGAGCAGAGTCTACCAGGATAAAACTGAGCATATTAACGCTGCTGGTAAATCAGAGGTTCAACACAGATACAGTTGCACAAACACATTTTTACAGAAAAACCTACTCAGCGGGTCACTGTTTACCTTTTTAAAATGACTCACCGCATATCTTGCAGCATCAGCGTTCAGTGGGAGTATATCCGAGTGGCTAAGAATATCTCCATTGACATATTTATGCAGCTTGCATTGACATGAACGGTGCAAAAATATATTTTAGAGACTCATGTCTTGTTTATATTTTCCTGTTATCCTGAATTTTTTTTTTTTTTTGGCTTGTACACTACCATTCATACGTTAAGTTTTGGGTCGCGGTTATTACAATTTAAAAGAACTGTTTTCTATTTAAGTCTTAAGATCAGTTTTAACAAATTTAAGGCCATAAAAAGTCTAAAATATCTTAAACGGTATAAGAAGAAAAGTCTTTTTTAAATTCATAATGCATGCAGAGTTGTAAATGTAAGCCAGTGGAACAACAAGAAACAGATGGGCGTTTTAAAAATCTGAATAATTAGAGTAATAAGATTATTTGTAATGTTATCTTTACATTACTCACCCTTGTTTTATATACACACACACATATATATATATATATATGGTGGTTTTTATAGTCATTAAACAGTTAAATATGTTACCACAGATATTTCCCTACCCTGCTCATTCAATATTTATATACATTTTATCTGTACTGTCTTGGTGCTCAAGAAACATTTCTTATTATCAAAGTTGAAAACAGCTGTGTCGCTAATTATAATTATAACATCATCTTAATATAATAAGATTCCTTGATAAATAGAAAGTTCAAAACAACAGCATTTGTTTAAAATATCTAAAATGACATTACTCTCATCAGTTTATGCATCCTTGCTGAATAAAAATATTCATTTAATAAAAAATAAAATAAAAAAAGGGTAGTTAGTATACAGTATATGAACTGTAAATCAGCGGTGTCCAGTTTTGTTTCTAGAAGGCTGCTAATTAAGAACATCTCAGCCTAACTAATCAAGTTCTTCAGGACTACTAGAAACTCCCAGGCATGTGTGTCAGAGCAAATTGGAGCTGAACTTTGCAGGAAAGTGGCCCTCCAGTGAGCTCAGGCCATCTCTGATGTTTAATTATGCATGCTCATTATCATGACTTTTTTACATTTAGTTCATCTATAAGAACCCCAATACTTTAATAATGTAATATTTAGCAAATCTCAAAATGTATATTATAATGATGCTATGCCTGAATTCAGCATTTAAAATGATCCATTTCAACAAAACAGTATAGTATTTAATATCAGCCATTTAACGCTTGCATCATGAAAATACTTACAGACCAGAATTTAAATACTGGAGCATCCCTAAAGTCGTGTGATCCATAACTAGTTGGTGTAAACCCAGTGTGCCAGAACTGATCTGGTTGGTGCAACCCCCTAGGATGTGATAGAGTAGGTGTGGTTCTGTTCTCTATCTTCTTTTTTCATCCCTCCCAGGAGTGTTGTACTGCATCAGGTTCTGTCCTAGCTTCTCGCTCCGCTCCTAAAATAGCGACAAGGAGAAAACAGGAAAATGTGTCAAGGTTACAGCTCACCCCCTCCCCTGCGAGATTAGCAAACGGGACTCTACTTCACTTTTAGAAGATGTGATGAAGCATTCACAGCAGAAACAGAGCACAGAAATTAAACGCTTGAGCTCCAGATGAGATTTAACCTGGTTTCTGAGGAATTACAAAAGGGAAAGGAACTGTGATTCATCAGCACTCTCAGTGTCTTTTTGTCAAGTAGTATTAGCAAAAGGTTTAGGCGGTTAGCACGGCCCATTTAGGAACTGCTGGTGCTGTGGATGTAGAGACAGTGTTATGACACGAATAACTCCTCGCAAATGTTCTGGGTGAGTTGAATAGATCATATTTTGCTCAAGGTGTGGCGATAATGGAGTCTACAGACGTGTGATGCTAGCTCCTCGTGTGGTCTTGAGGCTCAAATTCCCGCCACAATTGTTTTTCTCTGAAATGCGAGCCAAGGGAGCGCAGCTATATTCCTGCGGCCAGCCTGTGTGGAAAAGTTACAACTGTCAGCCGGATTTATTTTTGATTTGGGGCTTTTGTTTCGTCCTTGGGAATTACTAGCTGGTTTTGCTTTAATCGCAGCTACTTTTTTAGCTTGACGACGCTTTGTTTTGGAGAGGTGACATTTATTCTTGATTAGGAAATATACAAAGAAACTAGTGAAGTCTGATTTCCCAGTGGTCCCTCTGTGTCAGTCTCTTCCCTGATCTCTCGCTTTCCTTCTCTGACTCTCGCTTTTGTGTTTGTGTGCCGATGTTAACCATCGTCTCCCTCTGGAAATGGCGGCCCATTGGTCCTCCTGGGTCACAATGAGTTGCCCGCACTAGTAATGACATTTTCAGGGCTGTTGTTCTTTTATGACCACATGTATTTTGGAGTTCTGGGGCTTTGGGATTTGAACTTCTCCAGCAGATGATAGTCTACAATAGTCTCTGTTATCCTGCTCTGAAAAGAACTCTACTATTTAACTTTTCATGCTTGAAGAGCAGAAATAATCGAGGACATTATTTATTTATTCTGTGAATGGGATAAAACGCACAGACAGTTTTAGCCATGTACATAAGAAGACAGTGTGCTGTGTGCAAAAGCAACAGAGGCTTACAGTAATGACTTTCTCCTAAACTGCTTTAATGGGTCTAGTGAATGGGGTTGGCTGGATATCAACATATCAAAATGTTGGCTTTGGTGCAATACAAGCCACTGCTATGTTAATAACAATAATAAATGTACATTATTAATTAAACATGAGAGATTTTCACATCAGGCAGGATAAATAATATTATTCTATTATAATATAATTAATATAAATAATGATAAAAAATTACATATATATATATATATGTGTGTGTATATATTAGTGCTGTCAAATTATTATTTGTGATTGATTATATTATCCACAAGAAATGTTTTTGTTTAAATAATGCATATATACACAGTACTATGCAAAAGGCTTAGGCCACTAGTATTTCCATCTACAAAAAATGTTTTTAAGTCAGTTATTTCTATCTTTTGCTGTAGCGTGTCAGTTGGAAATATCAGTTTACATTTCCAAACATTAATTTTGTTATTGATTGTAATAATGCAGTGAGATTATTGTCTGACAGCAGCCAGTACTCCACACAGAGATCTGATCTGATCATCATCCAATCTGTGTGGAATGACATGAAGTAACAGAACAAACTGAGACAGATTAAATCCAGAAGAACTGGGGCAACATCACCAATAGGGTTGGGTCGATAGACAATGCCATCGTCCATTGCCGATGTCCAATAGACATCACGATGCTGAGCCGGCATCGCGATGCTCCACCCCGCTGCAGCAGCAGCAACCAGCTTGCGAAAAACACACTTAATCTCGTACAATGCCAAATTGGTCGACATCGCCCAACCCTAGTCTCCAAGATGCTTCAAAAAACCTTCCTGGAAAACTACAGCACTGTTCAAAGTTTTAGACACTCGTGGATAAATGCTGTAAAATGAGGATGCTTTCAAAAATAATGCCATAAATAGATTTATAAGTACATAATTTGTATCATATATAAATATATTTTTCTGAAATAAATACATTTACATTTTGGTTGAATCAGGATTAATCATTAGATAGCACCTTACAGTATATATATGTATATATATAATGCACCAATTTCTTACAATTATATATATGGTGAAAATTTTTGTATACATGAAATTTGTCATCATGGGTTCTACCGTAAGTTTACCGAGCTCAGAGAATACTTTTTGTGAGCAAAGAACACTGATGGGACCACTGATGTCGCATGAACTATTTGGACTATTTTATCAGTATCCTTGCTATATTTCTGTGCCTTGACTGTGATTGTTCTCTTGCTGTCTATTTAATATTATACTTTGTGTTCCGACGATGAACAAAGGTCTTAGGGGTTTAGAATGAGATGAGGGTGAGTAATTAATTACAAAATTTTCATTTTTGGGTGAGCTATCCGTCTAACCTTACTAGCAACATATTCAAAAGCATCAGTACCCCAATTTCCTGCTTCTTTTCACACTGGCGGTTTTCATTATCTTAGCACTATCATAAAGCACTTTTTTGATTCTGGCCATTTTTAAGCAATATATTTGGACCACTTGACTGGAGTTCATCTACACGTAGATTACTTCCCTGAAGCGTCAATAAAGTTGTCGGGGCAGAGTTACTCACCCAGTTGAATTGGATGGCTTATTTGTCTAGACTTGTGTAAGCAGAGTCCATATTGTCACTTAGCAACATTAGTTCACTGAGATTGTATATGAGAGCAAACTGGTCTGTGGTTAAGGAACTGATCATCGGCATGTGCTTATGGTCCCTGTGAATATATATGGGGAGGGCAGTGCTCCCACAGTTGTGATGGAGGAGATTAAGTTGCATTTTGGAATGTTTTGAAGATTTAGGATTATTTGTGCTGCACGTTTGGCTAGCTAGTTTAATCACTGTATCTATTTGTGTTACTTTTTTTTTTGAACAGATACTACTTTTCCCATCACAGACGAATTAGGCGCATATACTCTATACTTACTTTTTTTGGACGCCATCCACATACCAAGGTGGGTTTTCGCTTGCTGTGCGGAAACAGCTTCCAAATGCAACATAGAAAATGTGTCAGTGTCCACTATCTTTATGCTATGTTGCTGTCTCTAAAGTATATTTCAGTGCAGCCACGGCAGACAGCAAATTTACAGGAATGCTAATGTCAAATTTTTTTGTGGTCAGAGAAATGGGTAGCTTATCTGTTCTTACCATGCTTACACAATTTAAATGCATTGTGTAAAAGCACTAGCGATATTCTAAACCCGTTCTCAAATGTCTGTCCACTCCCTCAGCAGTTGTTGTGCTGCTAGAACACTACATAAGGATGCCTTTGAGGGCCTGGACAACAAGACGACTATTGAAAAGCAAGTGGAAAGGACAGTCTTCGTGCAGCTGTTGGCGAGACTTGCTGGTGGTGAACATGCCTTCCCTTGTGTTCACATTTTTAGCCATTTTAGATTTTCATTTCTGTTCCTTGACATGGCTGTCACAACACTGTGACACATTGTCCATTAACAGTCTCACTGGAAAACACAAAGGGTACCTAAGGTCTCAGAAGGACACAATGGCTGAACTTGAAGTGAAAGTGCTCTGGTCTTCTATTGTGTTTTGGAGTGACACTAGTTAGGACTTAATCCCTTCAAGCCCGGCCAACAGTAAGTGCACATGAAGCAAAATCTGTGGGGTCTTAAAGGGATAGTTCACCCATAAAGGGAAATTCTGTCAGTGAATACTTACCCTTTTGTCATTCCAAACATATAAGTCCTTTGTTCATCTTTAAAACACAATTCAAGATATTTCTGATGAAATCTGAGCTTTTTGACCCTGCATAGATAGTAACTCAACTATGACGTTTAAGGCCCAGAAAGGTAGTAAGGACATTTATAAAATAGTCTGTGGTTCAAGCTTAATTTGATGAAGCTACGAGAATACCTTTTGTGAGCAAAGAACACAAAAATACATTTTTTCATTAATTTATTCATTTCTGTCAGAAAGCTCTAGGATTTCATAAATAATATCCCAATTTGCATTTTGAAAAAGGAACAAAAGTCTTACAGGTTTGGTATTACATGAGGGTGAATATTTATATGCAGAATTTCATTTTTGGGTGTACTATCCCTTTAAGTTCTTAGATTTAGATTCCAATATGTACAATTTGTTTATATGTATATATATACATACCATAGTTATAGTAACATATAACTGAATACTTTGAGTTATGAGTCAATTTTTTGTGCAATAAACTTCCCCTGTCGGTCAATATTCAGAGTTGCAACACTAGCAGGTTTTGTTTGCTGCATCTGTCATTTTTTTCAAGATTGTTTTTGCTTTGCATTGCATTGCTTTACATTTATGCTCAGTGAATTTTAGTGTTGTTAGAACAATAATTCATCATTTCCCCCAGTCAGGCATGGCAGCCTTTTCATTTGCCAGAAATGTTGTCTTCTATCTGATTTTCTCTCGGTGATGTATGGCAAGCCAATGCATACATTTGTTTTCATATATTGTATATTTTTCAAACGCTCGAGGAGTTTTTTATAGTGTCAATACAAGATGTAAAGCTCACTGATAAAGACGCTGAGAGCTCTATTCAGCTTGCAGGAATCATCTCTGGCGTCTGCTTTTTCTAGCAGAGTCAAAAGTTTAGGTTGGCTCTGGGTTTCAAGGTTTCCGGGGCTATAAAAAAAATAGACTTAATACTCCAGTTCCTGCTGCGTAACCCAAAAAGATGGACAGAGTTGATGTGCGCTTTCCTAGGTGCTCTAGGTGAGATTGATGGCATCCTCCTGCTTTGGCTCTGTTTTCATACTTGAGTCACGGTAAGAATTCATTTATAAAGGCATCTGAACTTTCTTTGCACCACTGTTAATCAGCATGACTTCAGTCTGATAGGACATATGTGCAGCGCTGTCTGGATGCTAGTGTTCTGATCGCCACAGGAAACTCAGTGGGAAAGGTGTTATATAACCTGGCGGCCACAATGGGTCACATTAGTAGAGTATTTTCCTTGAAAGGTCATTTAACATTTACCTGCATTTACTTTGCATTGTACTTGTACATGTGTAATGACAATTAAGTTGAATCCAATCCAATTTATCGCTGTAGTATTGTCATAGAAGGTACATATTGACCCTGTTGACCAAGTGCACTTTCATTTTAAAAGGCATAACTTTTGTCCCCTGCCCCCTGTTGAAAAAAACTGCATATGCTGGTTAGTTATGTTTTGAATCTGGGGTGCTGGGTTAAGATGGTCCTTTGCTGGATTAAAGGGTTAGTTCACCCGAAAATGAAAATTTTGTCATTAATTACTCACCCTCACGACGTTTCAAAGCCATAAGACCTCTTTTAATCTTTAGAACACAAATTAAGATTTTTTTTGATGATATCAGTGAGCTATTTGACCCTCCATAGACAGCAACACAACTGAAATGTTTCAGATCCAGAAACGTAGCAAAAACATCAGTAAAACAGTCCATGTGACATCAGTGTAGCAACCTCACTTTTGCAATGCTACGAGAATACTGTTGGGCACAAATAAAACAAAAATAACATCATTTACTCCCATGACTTACACCATTTTAGAGTATCTCAACGTGCCACACAAGCAAGCTTTAACGTATTTGATGTAATCAACCTTGTTTATATCCGGGTGAAAGCACGCGCATGTGCGTAATCTGCAGCTGTTTCTCGGTCAGAAGTGTCCCATAAAGTTCCAGAGGGAAGCTTCAGGATCGTATCATGACCGCCACACATACGGTCTGTGAACACTGAGGTCCAGGGGATTCACAGTCTGACTGCTTCCCTACCCATTGCTGAAAGCGTGACAGTCATGCTATGAGGAAAGTATGAGGATTTCTTTTCTGGGTGACTGAAGAGGTAGTTTCTCCTTTGGCCTTCTCTTAAACACTGGTCCATTTTTGGTGGTCTCAGCGCTTTTGTGCAGCCAGTGTACTGGTAAGACTTACTCTGCACTTTTCAAGGACAAGATCTGTAGAGTTACACTGGTCTGTTTAGATGATAGGGGTCAAAGACCTCTTTTGACAGCACTTTCTAAAGCCTTTGCTGTCTAAAGATGTATGTCAGCCTCGGTTTCCTCAGCATCCCTGTTTTAAAGGGGATGTGTGCTGTTTGTATGCAAATAAAATGACGGTTTTCAAGCAGTTTGTCCCAGACACTTCCCCTGTGTGTCATTGATTAGGAAAACAGACTCCTGTCCCAAATTCATATTATAGCCAAATTAACCAGGTATTCTTCAAATTTTTTGCATTTACAAATATAAATACGCATTTATGATTTTTATAAATACAAACAACTTTAATATATATATATATATATATATATATATATATATATATGTATGTATATAAACATATTTATATGTATATACACACACACACACTTTGAAATAAAACCATACAATATAGATTTTACTTATTTTTAACTTATTTATTTTACTATAAGTCATACTTATATATTTTTGTACATTTATAAAAATAAACATAATTATTTATATATTTGTATTAAAATGTATATATTTATAATTGCAAAAAAAATCACATAAAAAGACATATTTTGTGTTTATTTATTTATTTACATAGTTTACTAGTATATTAATGTTTATAAATGTAAAAAAAAAGTGTTTGCTTGTGTATAAATATAAATATATTTTATTTTAATAAATTGTAAATTTCACATTTAATTTTTTAATGTATTTATCTAGTCCTTTTTAAATAATTTTATTGAAGCTAAAATTGGAAATTGTGGGCAGAAGACAAAGGAATGGCATCAAAAGATTAAATGGCCCACATCTGAACTTGTATGCCCCTGCACTATTACCATTACATTAAATTGTGTCTAGACCATGTGTTTTAACTATAGTCTGCAGTTCAGAGCCAACAACCATTTTTTCATCATAATTTTCATTGGCAAACTCTATTTGCACTCAGTTGTACAGTTCGAGATTTTCACAAAGTGCAGTGTTGATCTATTATTTTTGACAGTACTCAAACTCTTAACAGCACTCGGATGTGGACCGGCCTGAGAGATTGTCCAATTACTTAAAACAACGGAAGCTCTATTATAGCTCCTCAATTTGATTGAGTCCAGTTGCCATCTCGCGCATAGTAATAGGTTAGGAGGCTTTACCCTTGATAGCTGTAAGTCAATAGGTCCAGTGAACTACAGCTTTTGTTGCCGCCCTCCCGGTTGTTGAGAGTGACAGTGAAGTGTTCTAGCTCATGCTAATTAGGAGTATATTGCTGTGCTTTGCTTTGTGACATGACTGCCCACGTGTCACCCTTCCTCTCTGTGCATCGTCACCTTGTCGGAGACTCTTGTTAGCAATTGCAGAGTGATTAATGGGCTAAAATCTTCATCCACTCTGGGGCACCTCATCATTTTAGGCGAGTATAAGGAAAAAGCCACCAACATGAATAAGTAGCTTTCAGTTAGTTAGTCTAATTATTCCATAAAACCTCTGAGGTTTCAGGGTTGCATATTAAAGAGAGACGCTCGGAACTTATTAAAAATTTAAGCTTACTTATCTCAACAGGAGCGACTTGAGCGGAGTGCTTAATTTGCAGGCCTTAATGAGGAAATGATTCGACTCTTGTCACTTAAAGTGTCTGTCAGCCTTCTTAATGGCCTTGTTTTCCGGAGGGCTTGAAGAGGACTCAAATTAAACGATGGGACCATCATGGTTCTTTACCTTTTAATGAAATGGCGATGAGGTGCTTTGCATAACCAGCTTGCATTCTGGGATTTTATTTTCAGTTCATGCAAAAGACATGTGCATTTGTCGTATAAAAGGAGTATCACATGTGCAAAAGTGCATGACTGCAAGTGCAATATAATAAACTAATACTTTTTAGACAAAGTCTGGACGGAAATGTCTTCGAAAAGACACAAAAAACCCTTGATGGTCATTTAGAAGAGTTCACCAAAAACAAATTTAAATAAGATTTTCTTTGTCTTTGTCTGTACAAAAGTAAGTCAGTGCCATTTAATGTTGTTTTGGAGTCCATTGACTTTGATTGTATGTATAAAAACAATCTTTTAATTTCCACGGAAGAAAGGAAGTCAAGTAAAAGAGGACAGATTTTTTTTTTCATTTTTAGCAGATTGGTTGCTTTAACATTGTTAAACCCTCTAAGATAGTATTACTGATACTAAATCAACATTTTGCCATATTTTCTACCTGTATGGTCAGGTTTGCCCTTTGGTAAACAGCCATCAAACACGTTCTGTCCTTCCTGACTGGTTATAATTAGTCTGGAACTTGTAACATGCCAGCTCCTCTGTAATGAAATATAGCAGGCAAACACAAAAGGATATTAACTTGTATTGGCATTTTTTATTTGCGGTCTGAAGTCACCCCCCTCCAATACTGCTGCTTCAGATTTGAGTGACTGACCTCAACATCTGGAAGCTTTTATAAATCTATTTTTACTTTTTTGTTGTTGTTCAGAAATTGACTGAACTGTAAAAGTGTCATCTGAATCTAAGGCATTCTCAAGCGGTTTGCCGTGAAGCTGGTTGCATGCGCAGAATCAAATGCAATCATTTTTTCCCCCCATAGTCTTTTTGCATCTCTGAGGATATCGTAGGATCAGTAGTCTGTGTTTCGGTTTTTACTGGCTTCTGCTCTGCAGGCCCTCATATTTATTCTTGGAGTGGATCAGAGGAGAAAACATCTGTGAGTCATTGAGACAAAATCGAGAGAGCCCTTTAAGTCCTTTAGACATTACACACACCATAGCTTCTGCTTTACTGCAGGAGCACGGATTTAAATATAGGCTAGTTTGTCCCAAGCTGATGCTAATGACCCTGATATTTTTTCGAAAGCTACAACCATTGTGGAATGGAAATGATTACCCTATTTTGCAAGGATGATTTCTGATTTTCTGAATCCAGAGCATGTTGACTATTTAAGGGAGGTTTGGAGCCATCCTAGAAGAAAGAGTTTTGACTTGACTTGAGAAGGCCACAATATCTCACCAAAAAACTAATACTCAAAAAATTAGCTCATCCTCATGATGTTTCAGACTAAATGGCATTCTTTGCTTTGTTTAAATAATATTTTTTAAATAGAATATCCTTGGACTATTTTTCATAACACAAAAACTGGCTAAAAAGCGTTATAAAATAAAAGTATTATAAAAGCCACCCATTTGAATCATAAGTAAAGCTTGAACAGTGACAAACAGGCCAAAAATGGAAGCTGTTATTATTGAAAATCATTCTTTCTCCTATAGGTCACAAATAAAATGTGAGAGCAATGGCATTTAGTTACACAATACACACAAAAGCCAATGATTTTAGGTGTTAATTGTGTCAGATAACATCTGTGTGTAATGGTTGTAGTCCATACAACTTTTGTTACTAATTTCAAAGCTTCAGAGAGAAAGGTAATCAATGAATAATGTTGAAACGGAATGAATTTCAGTCATATCGACCACTTTTATGGTGCCTTTTTGTAATTTTTGAGCTTGACAGACCCAGTCCCAATTTACTTTCATTACACTGAAAAGAGCTTGGATATTCCTGGATATTCCAACTTTCGTGTTTCACAGAACAGAGGGAGTCATTCAGGTATAGAACAAGCGAATTCATTTTGAGCATTTGTAGTGTGAGCTTATTTGGTGTCAAATCGTGTCTCAGCAGAAATTACTGTCCGACAAGTGACCTTACTGCGTTACTGAAGATTTCACACATATCCCTCCAGAGGATTATAGACATCAGGAAAATCTAAAGTTTGTGTTAGATTGCAAAAACAGGACCTTTTGGGTATCTAGGCACTTTTTATCCTCCATATTTTGTAAGGGTCATCTGTGCCATTTGGGAGCACAAGTTTCAGCCCGAAAGTCCCTTTATAGACTTGAAATGAGTTTTCTAAAACTGTGACTGAAAAAGCTTTTATCGAAAATGCACACTAAATTTGCCTCAGAAGAGTAACTTGTCACCAGAAATGTAATAACCTTTACTGTATTACGGCAGAGCATTTGTTGGTGATATTCAGGCCTGTTTTTGTTTAATACTATGCAATGTTTTTCGCCCTACTGGGACAAATGGCATAAAGCAGTCTCTTTTAGGCACTCTGAAGAAAGGCGTGACAGGAGTCGAGGATGTTATCACACAAAGCCCTGAACACCGTTCTATAATACATGACATCTGTCTGATGGCAATCACAGGCAACCCTGTCTCAACACAGGCAGTCCATTTTTGTTTTTCGTACGATAAAACACAATCAGCCAATCTTTATATGCTTACTGTGGGAAATTGATAAAAGCCCACTGAACACAGTTCGATTTTTGGCATAATTTTGCCCCCTTGCTCACCAATGACCAATTAAGTGCCATTTGTCTTAGTCTCCAACGGTTTTCTGACAGCGAATTTTGGACTGTCTGCCTCGGCTTTTACCCAAGATCTCACTGGGATCATATCATACAATCTGTTAAGCAACAGTCTTGAAAGACAGAAAAAAATCACACAGTGTACACCCGGCTAAAACCGGCATGAACTCCCTCCCGTAGGCTAGCAGCATCCACCGAAGAAACAACGTTTTATTGTGCTCCTAACAAAATATATAGCACATTTGAAAATGCTGTTATTTGTGTTCTCAAGTCTCGCACATGATTTAAAGCACATGCTGACCGTAGGATTTTTATGTTTTGAAGAAAGTCAGTGGGGTCCAAAATAATCATATCGCAATCGCAATTTCAGCCTATGCGATTACATTACAGCAAATGTTGCGATTAGATTAAATAAACAAATGCATTTGTGGACGTAACAAGACATTCATTCTTGCGTTCACACCAGACGCGAATGAAGCGGTAAGCGCGAGTCATTTACATGTT
>JAUCMU010000046.1:6348228-6369543 GCA_032275025.1 Enteromius treurensis | reverse complement strand
TTAATTTAATTTAATTTAATTTAATTTAATTTAATTTAATTTAATTTAATTTAATTTAATTTAATTTAATTTAAAATGGTTATCATTTCTTGAAAACTGTTCCTTAGAATAACAGAAGCTTCTTGAAATAGTTCCAACTATTCTGACTTTTTTAAACGTGAGAATTTGTTACCTTAGATTTTCTGAGGTATGACAGCTTTGCAGCCCAGATCTACTTGGAAATGGGTTTGATTCGAGCCGTCAGCCAACAGTAGACAGAATACTGAGACTTCGTCTATTTGATCTTTGACTGCGAGGATACTGTTGAGTTTTTTTTATGAGTTTCCGCAGTCGTTTCAACTTTACAGCTGTGTGTAGTTACCCCATTTCGGCATCACCCAGATGTGAGTTGTATCACGGAAGAATCCAACTGGAATAAACGTGTCAGGACTAGAGTAGCATGAGGATTTTAGCAGATGACACATGGAAATAAAATATGTGTCTGCTGCTGTGGCCTGGGAAATTGAAATGAGACGTTCCTAATCATTTCTCCAGCGCAGGACCTGAGCGACCAGCCACTGCGTGGGCCGTTCTGAGTGCTCACCCTACGGGAACCCAGGCATATGAATGAAGTGGCATAGACTGCAGGCTGGTAGTGAGGACTCATGGAGACAGGAAGCCATTCGAAGAGGCTCGAAAACCCAGAGTCTCTTAACATCTGTCTAGACAGCATTAAAATTCCTGGGTGCTAGCCTGATATTAGAGTGTCATCTGGAATACATGCGCACTCCTGAGTTAATTGGAATTTGAAGGTACTAGATCTAGATATAAGCCATTTTTATTGGATAAAATGGAATTGTTCAGTCTGTAATGAAAATTCTGTGATCATTTGGTTCATGATGTTCCAAACCTGTATGACCTTATTTCTGCTCAGTGGAATACAAAAGGAGAAATGTTGTTTTCCGAGCTCTCTTAGTACAGTTAAAGTGAATTAGGATTTGAACATCTTGTTCCCCAAATGACTCTTTTAAAATGATAGAATGGTTTTATGTGACAAAAATGTCTGTAATTGATTCAAATTGCAGTTCTGCTGGCTTTCTTTTAAAAAGTAGCAATGGCTGACTTATGAAAAAAACAGTTTTTTTTTTGTCAGATCTTTTCGGTAAATCAGAGTCTGGCTTTTTAAATTAAGCCATAATAAAAGTTGCCCAATATGACATTAGAAGACTTTTAAGAAATGTAAGTAATTAAAAGCAGTGAAGTAGCAATGACTGGAAAAAAAAAATCAATCTTATTTTCAATAGATCTATTTCAATAGGTCTTTGAAAACATTCTGATGAACGATTCGTTAGCAAAACATATTGATCCAGTTCTTGAGTTCAGTTCACTTACAGAGTTTCAGTGCTCTGTGATTTTTGTTAATAATCTTTCACTCTGGAAGTGATCAGAATACTTGGCATCCCACGCTTTATTCCTCATTCATTGTATCGGCATAGAAAAGAACAAGCAGTCTTCAAAATGTCCTTTTGTATTTTGAAACAACATGAGACTAAGTAAATGATGAACCAATTTCAGCTTGTACTGTTATCTTAAAGCAGCTTTTTTGAATTACATTCTGAACATTCTTTCTCCTGCTGCCTTCTAGCCTAGTCAACTTGAATTTGCATCCCTTCTTATAGCCACCGCATTTGCAGTTTGTGTTTTGTCTGTTGTAGTTTGATAGCTATGTTGTGCTGATAGTATCATGGTTAATCATTTACGGCATGAAAACAACGTGTCCTTCCTCCCACTGAAGGACCCAGAGTGCTTGATCCCTAAACCGAGAAATAATTTACATATTTGCAACACACCTACAATGTAGCACATCCTTCATTTTTCTCTGAAGATAACAGCATGGAGGACTTAGATCGTTACATTCCTCACCCCGAGTTTAAGGTGTCTCCTTCAGGAGGACTTTATCGTACGATAACAAATAAAGAGGTTAGACAGTTCCCAGAAGCACGCAGCATACAATTCTTGACCTTCAAGCCTCGCGGTTTGCCAGCTCGCTGTATTAAGTGAAAGTGTGTAGGTGAGTGTGAGTGTGAGAGTGTTTGTACGGCTGTGGGGGCTGCTTCTGCTCTCGGGCATTACTTTCTTTTGTCTGTGTGGTACAAAAAGAGGCAGGCATCTTCAAAAGCTCTCAGAGAAACCGTTAGCTGGGTCATCTAAGGGTCAATAAACCCAGGCCGACCAGGGACCCGCCTGAATAAGCCCGTCATACTTAAACGGGAGTAGCGACGGAAAAAAACATCAGAGCCATGAATTATTTCTGACCTGGCGCGATTACTTTTTACTTGCTGTTTTCGTTGGCCGTCACTCAAGCGGTTGGAGTAAACTGTTTTCATTCTCGAGCGGAGATATCATACAACGCTCTTCTTGAATGGGCAATTTGGCGTCAGGAGCGTCTTTTGATTTTGAACTGCAATGCTTCCCGCAAAGGCTTTTGAAGCATGACGTGCTTAGATGTGGGATGCGGCCCATTATACAAACTGAAACTCATGAATTGTTAGTGCAGTTTGCAGGGAGCTTTATACCACTTCAGTGAACACACTGGGAACACCCAGAGTTGTTGACGCACGGCTCATATTGTCCAGTATGAGAAACCCAAAGCTGGTTAGGTCAAATAGAGACTAGGTTGGAGTAACAGGTTTGATCAGGTTGCTTATGTTGCAATGGAATCGTGGAACCATAGATTCTTCTTTGGCTATTCCACAGGCAAGGCCTTGTCTTCTCTGTGGCTGTTAAATCCAGAAAACCATTACAGTGAATACAGATTCGGGAGAGCAAGGCCAGTTGATGAGTGGACAGCGTGTTCAGCCTCAGAGCAGAAATGAGACACAAAGTGAGACGATTCTCTGTGGAAAAGCTCTGTTTCTGTCTGAAACCTGGCGCTCTTCTTGCTTTTTCATGTGTGCTATGCAGACAAGAGTCTTGAAAAATTCAGTGTTTCCATTAACATTAAGACGTCTGCTAGTCCATCTGGTTTCAGCTTGTGTTGTAGAGGTTAGGTTTGTTTGTCTATTATATGTATATTATATTTATTCACTTAAATGTCTATAACTATATGCATACATAGCCTGCAATCAATCATATACAGTTTATAAATCTAGTTTTTCATAGGTTTCGTAACACACACATCTAGAACAAATTATCTGGGATCTGTACCATCCACATCCCAACAATCCCAGAATTAGTGTATAAAGCACATACGTATACTGTTGTTAATTATTGTGACTGAAAAAAATTGTTCACCCACTTTCAGGAAAAAAGAATGCTGTACAAATGCTGTCCTTAGGGTACTGCTCTTTAAAATTGTAACATCTTATTTAACCCTCATGGTTGCATATTAGTACCTTACAGGTACATTTTATTACCTTTTGAAAAGTAAAAGTGACAGTTTTTGTACCGTTTTTTAAGTGAATAATGAAAATTCTGTCATTTGCTCACCTTCTTGATATTGCAGACCTTGAATTTATTTTACTCTGTGAAATGTAAAAGAAGATATTTACCAATTTTTGGACTTCATTGAACCTTATTATTTATAAATATCTTACATGAAGGTTTGGAACAATGGTGTGAGATCGCAGTAAAAGCTGAACCACTTTTTCAAATAAACTGTAAATATAAAAGAGTGTTTGTGCTCACCTTTTTTTGGACATTCACCCAGTCATAACAACTTGCGATGCACATTCCCTTGTGTTCAATTGAACGGTTAAGTTCAACTAGATATCATCGGCACCTGCCTCTGAGGTTTTCATGCATATTTAAATCAACATGGAAAAAGAAATAGTCCCCGTATGATACTGTATGTCAGAAACCACAATGGGGAAAAACCAGCCCATAGAACGATCTGTAAAAAGTACAGCTCCCAGCTATTGGCTATATTCCAGGAAATCTCAGACAACTGCTTATGTCTTAGTCAGCGTTTATCCCGTAGATCTGCCTGCGCTTTATCCTACTCTGTGAATATATATTCAGGTTTAAAAGGTTTAACACAACACGTATGGAAACTTCAAAATGAGGTTGTGACAGTCTTTGGGATTGATGATGTCGCCCTATGACATTTTGATCCATAAATGCGTATTAGATCTCAACTGTGTTCTCAGATGAACAATATGCAGATCACAGGGATCCAGTTAAAATCCTGAGAAGACAATTCAAATAGGAAATGTCATTAGTAATTGGGTATAGCGTGACCTTTTTTATCGACCAGGTGTGCCTCGGTTCTCTTCTTTTGCTGCATCCTTAATTGCCTTCCAGGGGGCTTTTGCTTCCTGAACACCCAGAATGAGACAGTTAGAAGTACCTGTTGAAGAAGCTGCACAATGGATTCTGGTTTTCCCAGGCCTGTTGTTATTCATCGTGTAGCCACCTTCCAAGATTCTACAGGACTAGGAAATTGATGACACCCAGCTGCTTTATAAATTGTAATGTTAGCTGGAGGAATGAGTTATGTTTGACACGGATGCTGTGTTTCAGCACACTGGTAGTGCATTATGGACTAGCACTGATGTTGAAAAGGGAACTTGGAGACAGATCCATCTCTACTGACAGGTCGGATCCGGATGGGTGAACCGTGATGGAAGCTTTGGGCTTAAGCTCACAGTCCTGTCTTCTCTTCTTGTGGGGGGTTGATGGTAGGTGGGATGTTGGCCAGTTAATACATTTAAATTCACAGAGAGTCTGAACCAATCTAAAGTAGAATGTATTGCCGTCTTTTTTTATGGAGCCGGTGTTATTATTTCCCTCAATTCTGTTCTGTTTGCCAATTTGCTGCTGATGGAACATATTGATATTTTTGTAAGTGCATTCTATAAAAAAAAAAAGATGTTTATTAGTAATCAAAATGTTTGTGTATCATAATTTCTAACATCAAGAATCATAAAGAAAAAAATACAATAACCTGGTCTATTACCTAAAACATTGTGTAATGGCAGATAGCAACACATGTAATTCACACCGATGCTTATGAAGTCCTTTTTTACTCATCCCAGGCCGATTAGGAGACACAATGCACTTTCTGACATCCTGAACCGGTGACCTCTGCTAACCCCTGACCTCCATAAGACCTTTACTCACTGGCTTTCACAATATTTATGTGTGTCCTCCCTACAAATTTGAAAGAAATCAATGTTTAGAAACTTTAATATTCTCGCTGTACTCAACATTTATCATTTTCTTAGTAAACAATGTCTGTTTCGGAGTTCAAGGAACCCCACTTATTTATGTTTGAAAGATAAAAGATCACTTTTTATGCACATTCCTAAATTTAAAACGACTGAGCATAGAAATCGCCAGATTTAATCAGAAGCAGTAACCCTTGGACAGCCTTTTAAAATATCTGAAGTCAGAAACTTGAGCCAAAGAAAGCGATTTTTGTTTTTTACTGAAACGCATTTCATCTCAAGAATGCATAAAAATAATAATAACTTCAACTTTCTTAAAATAACAGGGTAATCACGGTTGGTAATGAGGTGAGTCTGTAATTACGAGACCCCTGTTCTAACTCACTGAATTACAAACAATAGTACTGTATTAAATTAGTCTAAATTATTTTGGTTTCCTTCCAAGCATTATTTAAGGTCCAAATTGCCAAAAGAACAATGCTTCTTAAAGATATCTGCTTTTTTTTCTCTTTAAACTCTGTCAAGACACCGAAATGCATTTTACTGTACGTTAAAGGCCAATTTACAGCACACAGACAAATGCCAACAGACGCCAACAGACTAGTTGGCTCAAGTTGGCTGTTGTCTTTAGAATCTTTATGAAAAATAAGATGTATTTGTGTGTCATTATTCACATGAAAAGATGGTGGATGAAAAAAAGGGGCTGTTGGTGAATCTGTGGTTGTTGTAATTGAAATGAAAACAAATTCTAACCAACTCCAACCAACATTTGACAGGGGTACCACACTGATTCAACAGACGTTGGAGTCTGTTGGCGTTTGTCTGTGCGGTGTGAATTGGCCTTTAAGGACCAACAACACCTCAGAGCCACTTCACGGGCTGATAATCTATTTTGAATTAGAGCAGATTGGCCAATAAAAGTTTGTGTCATTGTGTCTTGGATGTAATTATATCTGACAGGTGAGAGGCAGACGTGGCAGCAGTGTCTCTCTCTCTCTCTGGCTTTGTCTTAAACCAAAAAAAAAAAAAAAAAGCTGCTTTCTTTGGAAGTATTGAGAAGATGGATGAGACCAGTGCGCATCCAAATCCAATGTTTGTGTCAAACATCCTGTCTCCTGTCATCTGGTTGTTTTTTATATGATAATAGTCTATCCCAGTCAACCTCACAGCCTCGATTTCATCCGTGTATTCATCGATTCTAACCTGATTAAAGCCTAAAACCACTCCCTTTATATTGGCAGGAAGTACAGTTTTCTGAATTTCATATCTTTCACTTCACAGCAGTTGTGGTTCGGTTAACCCCTTAAATCTGTAAACACAGTTTACACAGTTCCTCTGAATTAAACTGGTTATATGTCCCTATTGATGAGCGATTCATTTCCGCATCCACATTTATGAGGTGCTTCATAGCCAGACATACTGTAGGCATCTGACTTAGTTCACCTACAGGTGCATCTTTATTCAGTGCATATCACTTAGAGCTGTGTTTCTTATTCATTTAAGCAAGTCAGTGGAGTAGTTGGTCTGTAATATAACACATGCCAGTGTTAATAAAGGTGCACGTTGGAGACATGCTGTGGGAAGTTGTTTTGGTTGCCGACCGAGCGTCAGCAACAGAGCAGATGGAGCGTATCTGTAAAGAACACATGCAAGCAAACACAAATACGCCATAAAGACAGCAGTAGATGCGTCTTCATTACAGTATTTAAAGATTACAATGTCATTAATTACTGCAATTCACCAAAACACGTGAGGGTGAAACGAGAGGTGTTGATCATGTTTGTTGCTGGTTGACCATTTTCAGTCGATTGCAAAAATATGACTCCTTATTAGTCTTAGGAATAGATCAAATGTTGTCAGTTAATGTTTTTGATCATAGTTTTTGTAAACAAAATTCACGCTCTTTCCCATAAGCCATAATTACTTATATGTTATGGCTATGTATATAAATATACTGTAAATTGTGTATTAAAGTACCTTTTTGTAGAATAGCACAAAAAACTATAAGAAATGTTTTTTTTATGTTTATTTTGATATTCGTTTTGAAATGGATATGAAATAATTTGACACATTTAATCTAAATGTAAAAATGTAGAAAATGAGGATACGATGACAACTGTTATAAAAACTGAAATAAAAAAAGAAAAAGAAAGAAAGAATGAAAGAAAGTCAAATGGTTTTGGCACAGTGTTAGGGTGACCTTTGTCTGAGCATCGTTTGGTTCTGTTTTTGTCACTTGGAGAGGCAGTATTTCAATCTGATCCATTAAAGCAAACAAACAAGAGAGCAGACGGTAATGAGAAACAGAGAATAGAGACAAACACTCAGGACACATTTGTCTGTCCTTGATAGCGATTGTGTCGTTCTCGAACAGTCTGTACCCCTGAGAAAATGGCTGTTGAATTAAAGTGTAACCTGGAGAGCACGCAGTGACCCTTGGGTCAAAGTAAAGAAAACACATTAGTAATGGTCTGTTCTCTTTCTCCGTTTCTAAACACAGAGCATGTACTGGACATTAATAACCTAATGGTTTGCATTGACATTTTGACTCTCAACTTTGGTATTTAAGCATTGTTTTGGAGTCTAGCACTTGCTGTTGAGCTGTACAAGCTGTTCAGGATGCATTGCGGTGGTACCTTATTAAAGTAATTGTACGCTAGCAAGAAGGCCAATTGGGCTTAGCTTAGCAAATCAGTGAGTATCCTGATGGTCTGCAGTTGTGGAAATGACTGCAAGGACAAAAAACCTTTAACAGACTGTGGAGACATTGAATATTACTCAACTCACTCCTTTTTGACTTTACTAATTGCACACTCGGTTGCTTGAAGTAAGAACATGTGGTCTTTGTTGAATGTGTCATGCATGAGTGGATATCCTTACCAAACAAAATCGATGTTGGACAGTTATATTCCAGTATGATAATCATTTTTGTTTTAAAAATACTGACTGACATTTTTCTTTTCTCTTTTTCTTTGCTCATGCACTTGCTGTCATCTGCACCGTTTTTTAAAACACCAAGGTAAGATCCACTTCCATTCATACAGCAATGCATTGGGGGTATCAGTATCAGTATTTTATTTTATTTTATTTTATTTTATTTTATTTTATTTTATTTTATTTTATTCTATTTTATTTTATTTTATTTTATTTTATTTTTCTGTACCCTTTCTTTCCTTAAAAGCTGTAAACTGTTCATTTGTATGCATAATATTAAGTGTGATATAAATTATTTGTTTATATACATATATATTTGACCATTTGTGCTACAGAATTTTTTTTTTTCTCCAAAAATGTTAAAACGTTCATGCATTCCCTTATCTAATGCTCAGCTACAGGGCGGCAAAGTGACAGTATTAGAGATATAATACACTGTAAATGTGAAGGACTAGAGCTCTTTTGATCATTAGGAGAAAAATTCCAGAGAAATCCCACAGGAGCCTTTGATTTAAAGATCAGGTAGGTGTGAGGTATTGTTTGGGTTGGATTTTTCTTTTTATTCTTGAGGAAGTGCCAGGTAATGATAGAAGAATTGCTTTCTACAGCTCCCCTGGAGCTTGACAAGCTGGATATTGGGTGGGTGTTTGGTGTTCAAAACATCCATCACGCATTATATGGTTCTGGTAATAATCTTCCTCTGTACTCTCTTCTGTGTCAGACACTGTTGTTTCAGTTTATCGGGACCGTAAAATAGACAGAAGAAATTTCTTTCTAGATCGCTTGCATCTGTTGTGTGGGTAAATGTATGCATGTTTGAAATATTTTTAAGCCGCTGATAGAACTGTTTTGTCCAAACATCAGCTTGCCGTGATCGTTTTTAATTGGGCCTGACATTCATGTCGAGAAAACAATTATAATAACAATCAGCCTTCACAAGCTTTCTCGACTGTCTTGTTGTAATAGGATTTCAACAGTTTTGTGCTATGGATTATGCCCAGTATGGAACAATCACGTTTTACCAAGCTTCTCTTTCGTATATTGATCCTAGGAAAAACTAAAGATATTTAAAATACATTTATTTATTTCATAGTTAATAGTCATAGTTTCATAGTCAAAGTATAGTTCAATTCTTTTCACATATTTACTGACAGATAAGTCAAGACTTTCTGATATAAAAGTTATAATTTAACTTTGTTTGGTGTATCACTTGTGAACAATGCACATTGCTTAATATTAAGCTTAAAATGTGTTTTAATGTCACTTCTTTGTATTGTATTTTTTTTGAGTAATACTAGTCTTTTTCTCAATTGCTTTACAATATTTTCAATTGTAATTGCCATTATGAATTACGATCATCACAATTTACAATTTACATCACACAGAAATGAAATTTCTAAATCTGCATGACTCACTTTCCAACATTTGTCCATACAACGAGTCAATGGGGCCCAAAACAACTCTTGCATTTTATGGGCAATACCACACATTTTTCAAAATATCATTCTTTCACGCTTTGTTATTTGGGGTTCGAAGAACTTGAGGGCAAATAAATGATCTGAATGCTCATTTTTTTGTGTGAACTATTCCTTTAGCATGAGCTATACATGACAGCTATATAGATGGATCTCATGCACATGCAACACGCTCCAGGCCAAGACTTAGCGATTCCACTCACGTCCAGCCGGCCGATAGAGCAGAAAGCCGATGGAGCTTATTTATTTATTTCTGCTGCTTTTTAGTCTTGAAGATTTATGACAGAACATTTGCAACATTACTGAGGCTGTTTACACAGGCCAACACGAGCGCTGAGAAGATGATATTAGTGATGAAAGGCCTGGGGTTTCTCATTATAGCACTGTGGTACAGGTCTGTGCTCGTGGGAAGCTCTCTGATGAGTCTGCCGCCTACAACGTGCCTCTACAGGTGCCTGAGAGGGGGCGGGGCTATAGCTGCTGCTGCTCTGTGATTGGCCAGAGCTGAAGCAGTTCACCATGTTATGTTCTCAAAGGGTCAGTATGCAAGAGTGTAGGTGTGATCTGGAGTGTGTGACAAAGCAAATGTTACAAATGCACTCTCAAGGTCGGACGGCACCGGCATGCGTATTGTTTTCTCTAATGCTCACCACGCATATTCTTCTACAGGTGTCCTTATCTCAGAGCTGAGCGGTTCATAGAGTACGTTCACAAAGCCAGCATTTGGAATGACTGTATTTACTAAGCGGTATGACTCTCAAATTATTCTGTTTCTACACGAGTGAGCAACGAGTAACAAAGTCAAGCTCCTTTTCTTTTCTCCTGAATAATAACTGTAAATATAGTGACAGTAAAATTGCTATACGACTTCATGATGCGTGCTGTATTTGGGTCTTAAAATGTGTATTTTTTATTTTTTATTTTTTTTTCTTGTTTTGCCGTCAACCAAGGCCCAGACTTTCAATGCTAAAATATGCAAACATATTGCAATAATTATTATTATATATTAATATTGCGTATTTATAATTATATTTACAGAGTTGTATATACATTTTTTTGTAGTTTTTTTTAGGATTCTTTGATGAATAGAGCTATTTTTTTAACATAATACATGTTTTTACCAATTTGTGATGTATTGTATGTTTTCTGAGTAATACTAGTCTTTACAGTTTTTCTCAATTGCTTTACAATATTTTCAATTGTTATTGCCATTATGAATTACGATCATCACAATTTACAATTTACATTGATTCATTAAAACGTATTCATATTTACGTTTATAGAGTTGTATATACATTTTTTTTTGTAATTCTTTTTAGGATTCTTTGATGCATAAAGCAATTTTTCAACATTCTACATTTTTGCAATGCAAATGCAATTTTCTTTCTAAACATAAATATCAATTTATTTTTTACAAATCAATTTTTTTTTTGTATAGTGTAATTTACACATACATCCCATGCCCCATGGAATTGTGAAATGATATAAATTAAATTATATGTAAAGATATTTTTATGTGACTATTAGACATTCATACATTTAATGTGACCTATCAGATTAGTTGGACATTGTTAGCGGACAATTTAAATAAACCAGTGAGAGTTCTTCTAGAGACTCCATAAGAAGTTGGAAGTTGCCCATAGGTGAAGAAAACCCCACTTGAATATAGAATACATAATTTGGCCTTGGATTTACCAGAAACCTAACATAAGTAATTTTGGTTCTAGAATAAGCTGTTCAGATTATTGTTTATAAACAGACGGCTGTAGAGATTATCTAAATTGTCTGATACAGCATAGCAGCTATAGTCCCCTCCCTCTTTTTGGGCAAGACAATGGGCCGCTCAGTGCGTGACACGGCCGGGCTTTGTCTTATTAGAAAAAGTGCTCCCCATGAGCGGTCTCACTGCATGAAGGGCTAACGGCGCAGATGTTAGGAGTCTATTGTTGACCGTGATGTAGTGCTTGCTGAATAGAGAGAAGTGAAGACCAGCACTAGCCAGACGTGGGGGATGAGGGTGGGGGGCCCTGCTGTGATGATAGAGACAGCATTACCTCATCCTGACGCTGACCTCAGGGTATGAAGACATGGCTGTTCTAGGCATATGAAGTAACCCCCCGCGTCCCTCTGTGCATCATAACACCCCAGGGGGTGCGGGTATGGAAAAATCCATTAGATGCTACAATGAGGAGGACTATAATAAAGACATCACTAATGTAATAATAACAAGTGAAAGACCTTTCTCCGTCTCCTACCTACACACTAGCAGCAGCATTTCTGTTAAAGTGCAAAACAAATGCTTCTAGCTATGCGTATTTTCTTTTTGCATTGTAAAATAAAGGTGTTACCACATTAGCAAAATGTCGGACAAAAAAAGAGCAATTGTCTGTTGTCTAGTGATGAATAAAGAGCAGCTAGGTCATTTTTAAACCAAGCAGCATTTTGCTGGCAAATCCGATGATTTTCAACCTTGCGCAAAAGACCTGATTGTGTGACTGGATTTCACCTGCCAAATTCGCAAACAATCGTAAATGTGACCATGCCTTAAAGGGTTAGTTCACTATTTCATTTTAGTTGTGCAAAAAAGTATTCTCGTAGAACAAAGTGTGGTTGATCCACTGATGTCACATGGACTGTTTTATCAATGTTTTTGCTACGTATCCGGATCTGGGATCATTTCAGTTGTGTTGCTGTCTGTGGAGGATCAGATGACTCTCTGATATCATCAAAAATATCTTAATTTGTGTTCCGAAGATGAACGGAGGTCTTTTGGGTTTGGAATGACATGAATGCGAGTAGTTAATGACAGAATTTTTGGGTGAACTAACCCTTTAAGCCAGACTACACCTTACGCGTCGCATTCTCATTATCACCACTAGAGGTGCTGTAGTACATTATGTTTTCTTCTATGTTTACTATTTTTATTCACCGCCATTGTCATGGTTGCACCCGCAGTTTGAAAAGACCTTGAAAAGGCCTACCCTTACTATCTGTACTTTATATATTGGAGATTCCTTTTGAATATATATCCATATATTCACACTTATGAATATATGGATATATATTTATATCCATGTGATCTAGCGCTCTTGTTGGCTTTTTACAAAGTATCCCTTTACCATTTCACTATGAAAAACTCTGGAAATAATTCATTGCTTAATTAAACATAATCATGAACAGTTTCACACCTTTTTGCAAATCCGTTGGACCAATTAGTGGAAATAAGTGGCTTTTTTTTCACAAATCTGGCATTACAAATTCTAAATGATAATAGCTAACAGGGTATTCTGTCATCACAATTGTCAGACACGCATTTATAAACTCTTTTTTTGCTCAGGCACAGTGGTATTTCAATTAAAAGGGTTTAGAAAGAAAAGTTATAGTATAGTAGTACGCAATTTAAAGTGCAAAACGCCTCTGTCTTACTGTGAACAGTATATATCTGTCTGCAAAGCTGTATTATTTTATTAAGAACTTGTTGAAGTCTCAAAATCATTCGTTTTAAACTTTTAAACCAAGTTTAAAACAGTCAGTAAGTCAGTGACATTGTATAAAAGTAACAGCTGTTGATGTACAGAGAATAATGGAAGGCCTGAAGCGATAAACTTTTTCTTAACTCATCGTTTTGAAGCTGAAACAGTGTTTGAGGAGGAAACAGTTTGAACTTTTTAGTTTTGCATTCAGTATTATTTAAAAATTTCTTTAAAAATGGAAATCTCGCACATCCATTTCATTTATTTGAAAGTATTAAGTATTCCAATATTTCATCAAAAGATGGTTCTATATGTATCCACAGAAAGCTGTTATCAACAGATCCTAGAACATCCTGGCAATGCACCGGCCAAGCATTCCATCTGTTTTTGTGTACTTGTGTAGGGTGTCTCTGGTGTAAACATGTGGAACAGGCATACGACTATACAACCAAATCGCAACATCATTGTAATGATGGCCCTGTGTCTTGACACTAAAAAGCTCCCCAGATACCACTGCCTAGGTAATAACAGCACACCCATCTGAGTCTTTTCGTTTAGGGCTGGGCAGCAGAAGTACGTACTTGATATTCAGAGCACAAGTGGCTGGTTGTCTGTGATGGTCTTTGACTGAACAATTTTACTGCTACAACTGTCGATTATCATTACGAGTGGGGTGCTGTGGGATGCATCGTAAGCACCTTGTCAAAAATGATTATGTTCATGAAATAAGTTACAACTCCAGGTGGCCGGGACTTTTTATTAAGTTTATAAATGCGTTAATAGGACTTCCATGTAGAAATATTCTTTTATTAATTTAAGGTTAATAGACTTAATTAACCTCCAAACCACTGAAACTGATGTGTCTTTTTAATGCATGAAAGCCCTATTATTATTATTATTTTAGCTTCCCGGAAGGCCCTAAAGTGAGAGGGAAATGTTTTGCTGAGAGCAGAATGGAAAAATCTATCTATCTGTCTATCTATCTATCTATCTATATCTATCTATATCTATCTATCTATCTATCTATCAGTCGTGATGATATTATCATGACATGCCATCTATCTATATGTCTGTCTGTCAATCTATCTGTGTCAGTCGTCATTATCTAATTGAAGGGAAACACACTCTTCTGGCTGACTGTGGAATTGAGATTTGTGGCCACAACCTACTGGGCAAAGGAGACCTAGTAGGAGCATAGTAAGAGCTACTACGCTCTAGCTCCGACTGCGGGGCAGGAGGACCCAGGTTCGCATTCTCAAAGGGGAACACTGAGGAACGCGCACGGATCCCGTGGAAATGGCAAGCCGACACCAGCTGGCTTCCCGCTCACCTGCTGTCTTCATTGAAGACATGCCTATATACCCACATGGAAAGAACCCATATGAGGATATATGAGCATATATGAAACCTATATGCAGTATACATTCCACATATAGGCAATACCGAGGTGCATATATGTGCATATACAGACCATATAGGTCTCCTGTATTGCTAATTTTTATAAAAATTTTTGTGGCGGCAGTCGTGGCATAATGGATAGGGAGTTAGACTTGTAACCCAAAGGTTGGGGGTTCAAGTCCCAGGTCCGGCAGGGATTGTACAGTAGGTGGTGGGAATGAATAACCAGCTTTCTCTCCACCAATACCATGACTGAGGTGAGACCCTTGGATTGGTTAAAAATAATTTTTATATATTTTAATAATTTTACTAATAAATAGATAAACATATAGGTGAACATAGGTTATTTCCGTGTGGGTATGCCTATCTACCCAGATGTCTATCTATCCATTTGCCTGTCTCTGCAATGTATATGTATTTGTTTGTCTGTCTACTTGTCTCTCTGTCATCTGTAGTCTGTCTTCTATTTTTTTTATATAATTGCATTTATATAAATTTGTTTGAATTTCACCTCTTTACATTCAAATTCATATTGCAGTTCTAGATCCTGCTTGCTGCATCAGTTGGAATTGAGAACACATTCTCGATTCAGTTCTGAACTCCAGTAGACCAAGGTTCTCGCTCCTGTCCCGTGGCCATATATAAAGAGTCTTGCGCCACAGACAGTAGGAGGCCTTTCGGGCATGACCGTCCGTCTCAATGGTCGTCAGTTGTCCATGATAGATCGTCTAGTAAACTCAAGGCTGGAATGTGCCCCAGATTAATGGCCACCTAAGTTTAGCTTGAACAACTGGAGGAGGCTGCACCGTGTGAACTAGAGGTCATTTACACTTCCTCACCTCCCAGACACAACACCGCCCTGTCATGGCATTCAGCGCATGGTCCAAATACTGTCACTCTCTTGTTTGGTGTTGAGCTGTGAGCAGCAGATTAAATTGTAAGCTGAGTGGAATCTTGCAGCATTTGAGTGGCCGCCACAGCCTCTTAATAGCCTGACGGCCTAATCTTTCCTTTAAAGCCGTCTCAGAGGAGACAGGAAGTTCGTTTGTCAGGTCATAAATGAAAACCCAAGCACACTGGATTCATTTCCAGCACCAAGGCCAAGTTCCCTCCTTTTTCCCCCTCCTGCTGCCTGTGGCCATGGAGAGAAAGAAAGTATTTGTAAAAGTCTCCAAGCAGCTTTGATGGGCACAGTGGCGGCACAGTGGAGGGAGAGAGAGAGATGAGCTGACATGTCTGTCTTTTTCTCGGGAGATTTCTGGAGGGCTGTTGAATGGCCACACTGGTCCCATCTCTCATTGCGCAGGAGAGGTTTCAGGAGATGAAAAAAGAGGGTGAAGTAGATTTGCCCTAACTAGTGCTGTCATGTCCTCCCATGGCCTGACACCTTGAAGTCCTGAGTAGGACGATGCATAAAAAAACCCCCACAACAAGTGCTGGAAAAAACAGTATTGTCGGAGACCAGATGATCCCATCAGCCACATGATGTGATGTGATTTATTGCTGTCACTGTGAGGACTCGTGCAGCTTTGTTTAAGTGCGTTGTGAGTCATTTTAAATTAAATCGAAGGTTTGTTTAAAGGGATAGTTCATACAAAAAATTACAATTCTGTCATTATTTACTGACACTGTCGTTGCAAACCTTGCAAATACAAAATATTACAAAAATGTAAGTGGTTTCGTTTTTCCGACACACGCTGTAGCGGTAGACCAATCATAAATGACTGTGCCATCTGACCAATCACAGCAGTGAGGGCTCACGGAAAAGTAGGGTTTCCTGTAACAGGCTAAAATGAACTTGTAAATCTTATCCAGGAGCAATTATTCAGATGGGTTTTGCAAACTATAAACTGATTTGTTAGAAAGATCTGAACAGTTACTTATGATCACATTGATTGTATTTCTATTTATTCTTGTTGTTATTTCAGCTTTTGAATGGTTTCAAATGTAATGCAAATGTAGCACACAATCCATATATACAACTTTTATATTTCTCCCTTTTTTTGTCTTTTTAAAGAATGCTGTTCCCATTTTCACTTTCATTATATTGACGTTTTTCACCAGGATGTTCTTTACAAATCCACTCAAGAAAGTCAACTTGTGGATAAATAAAAAAAACCTTTAAGATAACACACATTTCTGTAGGCATAGCTTCCACTTCCCACCATGCTTTACTTGTTTTATTACAAATCTTTACATTTATTTAAAGCCCCATTGAACTCAAAACACTCCCAGTTTTCATCACACCTCAATAGCAGTGAAAAAACTAAAAAAAATGAAGGCAGTTTCCTCCCCCAATGAGGCTGGAAGGTGTTGAAAGGGGCGATGAATGTATGGGAAAAGTCTTAACCTTGTTAGTGTAAGGATAAAAGAGGCTGGAGTGGGAACTGGCGCTTCACTCTTTCACAGGCCTCTCTGTTGATTCTTGACCCGCTGCCTTCTCGCTCAGTTTGGCAGGCACACTAGCCCAGCACCACTATCTGGGTAAATCATTTCGTCGACATCAACTCGTCTCCCTTCAGCAAGTTCACAGGTTCACATCCAGTGCTGTCATTTCCTTGGGGAAGGCCTGATAATTATTTTTGCTAGCAATGTTGTTTGTGAAAACAACTGGGTGTCATTCACTAATTATTGAATATGGTTGGGTACATTTCTCACCTTTTCCCCCCTCTTTTTCCCAGAATCTCCTCTAGATCCAGCTATAATACAGCTCAGTATAGGTCACCCAAAAAGGCAAATTCTGTCATTAATTACTCACCCTTCATGTCGTTCCAAACCTGTAACACCTTTGTTCATCTTCAGAACAAAAATTAAAGATATTTTTGATGAAACCTGAGAGCCTTTTGACCGCCGTTATCGAGAGAATCATGATTAAGTACATGCATGTGCAGAGGTACTCACGATTATGGCAAAAGATACGATTTGGAGGAGAATAATTGTTAAATAAAGTCGTCATTGTTTTCTTTGAACACAACAAGTATTCTTGCAACTTAACATTAAATTGTGTTACACTTACAAGGTTCTGCTGATAGACGGTAGTACCGTATATTGATGATAGTAAGAGTTGTCGCCTGTGGCTGACGACTCGGACGATTGCTCGTTGCTTGTTTTCTGTAGCTTCTCTTTGAATAACTGAGAAAATATAAGCATTGTAATATAAGCATTGTAATTGAGTGAAAATGTAATGTAATAAGCATGTAATCAACATTCTTATAATGTTTTCTTTATATCATGTTAAATAAAAATTAAGTCACGTTAAAATTAGGCTTTTTTTAGCCTAATGCTGGAGTTGGTTCACTTTCTGGCAAGTAAATGAATAGTCTCAAGTTTTGCTTATTTATATAGCCCTTTATGCTACTACGTAGACCAAAGGACTGAACATCCAAGAAATTATAAAATAGATTAAAATAAAATAAAATACATAACATACATGACATACAATGGCAAAGTCAAGAATTAAAAGCGACAGAATAAAGATACGTTTTAACACGAGATTTAAAAACCTCAACTGAGGATGCAGATCTAACATCAGTGGGGAGCGCATTCCACAGTCTAGGACCAACAACTAAAAAAGCTCGATCCCCTTTGGTTTTAATGCTAGTTCTAGGTACAAGCAGCTGAAAACGATTGGAATACCTTTGTGCTCTACAGGAATTCATACGCACCAAGTCCTTAATATATTCCGGGGCCTTAATATATTCCAGGGTCATATATTCGATATATATCGCCCAGCCCTAGTTTCAGTGTTATGTAAGTCGTATAATTGTTGTAAGTGACATGTTTTTGGTACATGTTCATAGTTGCATCTAAAAATAATGTATCTCTGTCATACTTTGCTTTATTTTCAAAATAATGTGTGCTCCACTAACATGTACGCATGTACAGGTATTATATATTCCTCTCCACCTTTAGCTTCTCAAGTCAGTCACGTATGAAGAGTTCAGTGGAAGTGTTTCTTTTGCTTTGTACGGCTGAGGGCAGCCGGGGGAAATCTGTAACAAGTGGAACACGGTGTGGTTCCTTTAAGAGTGGAGCACCATTCTGCAGATGAACGAATGAATGAACAATTTTACAATTACCATGTATATGTTCACATTTGATCAAACAGTATTTGTTTTTTTTTCCATCTCCATAGCTGCTGTATGACTTAATCCCTTGACTTAATAAAAAATAATTGTACTTCAGCAGTGGACATATGTGATTGTGATGCACATCCAATCCAATCAATCCAAGCATTTTGAAACATTTGAATAAAGGCAGTTTTCATGTTTCTGCACGTTTTATTTCAAGTTGAAAAGCCAACTATTTAAACATGGTACTTCATTCCTTCATTAACAGGTCTAGTATAAAGCAGTCGTGAATGGTACGCCCCTAATAAGGAGAATACATTTCATTTCATTTCTACAGCACAAATACAGTGAGTGTAGAAAGGAAGAGGCACAATGGACAAAAAGAATAGAAAAGTATCAAACTATGGCAGAAACCACAAACAAGCTGTCTGAAGGTGCACACAGACCTGCTTCCAGGTGTTAAGCAACGCCTGACGTCAGGACACTGGACTCCGCCCTTTCGACATCGACTAATCAGCATGAGCCGAGGAAAGGAAAGTGAAACGAAAAACAGCAGAAAGAAATAATCACAAAACAACACAGAACTTTAAGCAACTCATCCCAGCACCACACATTCAACACAACAATCCAGAGCACATGAGATCTAGAATCAGTTTGAGGTGAGTATTATCTCTCTCTGGTGGTATTATGCGTGCGTGTGCTTCCGATCCGGTGTGCTTCTGAGGCTGCAATGCCTGCGTTCAGTCATTTCCATGTGCTTGTAAGGCTCTTCATTCACGTCGTCATCAAACAGCGTGTCTGTAAGTGAATGACAGAAGCTGCCCAGATAGCGAAACACACTCTGGCCACTTCCGTCCTGAATCGAGCAGAAACTAATGTGCACAGAGCGCCAGTTTCAGTTCTGTATCTGCTGGACTGTTCATTCATATTTCCATTCAAACTGATCCTAACCCTAAACCAGTCGAAACGTTTACTTCATGTTTTCTAATCATCTTATCAATGCAGTTTTAGCACTGGTTTACTTGCGTTTTATGTTCGGAGCAGCACATAATATAAAATATGAATGAAACATATCGCTCCAGTCCAGATATGAACTCGTGTTGTTAAAATCACCGTGGCGCTCCGCACAGACACCCCTCTCTCGTGCGCGCTCCAGCTGTTGTTATGGTGATGATTACAGAGATGAACTGAAGTGTGAAGCTCCTTCATCAGGTTTCACTTCTCTGCTGGAATCAGTGTTGTTTTCAGGGGAAGGTTTGAGTTGCTTAAATGACCTTGTGACACCATAGTCCTTCACTGAGTACTTCCAATAACATAAGGGAGGATGCTCCTTTCTTTGTAAGAGTTTTTGTGTCTGAGCAGAGTACCTTCTTAATTCTTTTACTCTGTATGAGCTTCTTCATGCTGCTATTTCCAGTCCAAGACGTTTCTCAGAGACCTGTTTTGTTGGCACCAAACAAAGAGTGGTTCCTTCTCCCTTGAGACCAATTAATGTAAGCATCACTGAAAACGATAAAGTTACATTACTGTTTCCCAAACGTTGAAACTTGAGTCACCTTTTCATATGTAAGCTTCTTAATGACATGCTTTAGCATGCTTCTATTTCACTATTTTTGACCCAAGTTGCCCTTTTTCAGTCGCACTAAGAGAGGCATCCCTGTGCACTGCACGTGCTGCTTGCAGCCGAACAGGAGGTAGGTTTTCAATGTAACTATGCTGAAGTACATGAACTACACCATTAATAGTAACAAAAAACACTCCCACATAGCAGAAATGTTCGTGTTCTTCACGCCCAACATGTAATACTGACTTTAGCGTTGGTATTAAATCTGTTGAGAAGCTTTGTGACCCTGCCTAAAGAAAATCATCAACATGGCATGCGAATAGTCCAGTAACTTTACATTTTCATCCAAACAAGTTAAAACTGCTGGATCTACTTTAGACTCTGTACCAGCTGTACTCAGTATGATTTCTTTCACTTTGTTGTGCCAATGATGCATGAGCAAGGGCATAAACACACTTTAGTTTAGTTTCCACAGAACATTTTCTTTTCTGCAACTCGTGAACATCAAGCTCTTCAAAACCTCTGGCTACTAGTCGTGCTAGTTTCTTTGAGACTACAGACCCACCTGGTGGAGACACACTTTTGCCCTGCATCATCAGCTTCCTCAGAAACATTGTTTAGCTGCATCAGATGAAATGTCTTTTGTAATGAGTACATCAGTTGACTCAATGTGAAGATTTTCAACACTTGACTCTTTTGCCCGTCACTGTCATCATGCTCAATATGTTGCAGATTTTCTTGAGGCTTTGTCTGCTCTGCCTAAAACCTTGGCTCTGTAGAACACCACTGTCCTGTTTCATAAATGTTACAGTTTGTCCTGTTTTTAGCTTAACCCAGCAGACCAGACGTGGTTACCACACACTCCATGATCTGTTTCAGTTTGGAACATTGTGTCAGCCACTTCCCCTGTAGTTAACTCCGTGTCACTGGCTGGGTTTTGTCACAATCTGGCCCCTCTGCAACATTGTTTAAGTTACCTTTTTCACTCGCTGTTTGGCATTTTTTTGTTGGTTTTGCTTATCTTGACATTCCTGATCCTGTGTGTTTTTCTTACAGAACCTGGATTGATGTACTCCAAGGGTGTACTCACACTAGGCAGTCTGAACCGTGCCCGAGTGCGTTTGACCACCAAAGTGCGGTTCGCTTGACTAGTGTGAGTGCTCCGAATCGTGCCCGCGCGCGGTACGTTTAGCTGGCCCTGGCCCGCTTGGAAGAGGTGTGCCAGAGCACGGTTCAGTTGGACTCGGGCGCGGT
>JAUCMU010000046.1:6318291-6337429 GCA_032275025.1 Enteromius treurensis | reverse complement strand
ATTAATCATTTGTGAATGTTTTGTAGATGAACATTTCATCATTAACTAATCACTTATAAATGACTTACAACGGAACGTTATTCTAAAGTGTTACCGAAGTTATTCATTGTAAGTTATTATATTGTTTCAGATGTTATATTTCCCACCCCTACATTTGAAGATTAGTAACCAGTTGGCTAGAGACCCTCCAAAGTCAAATCTCGCCCACTAGTCATCAATAAAGTAGTGTGCAATCCAAGTGACTTGGAGAGCAGGCAAACTTTTATCAGACATAAAATCTCTACAGAGTGATGAAACACAGTGTGGATAAAGGAAGAACAACGATTTTACAAGTTCACTTCAAATTTCACACCTGCCGAAAGAGGAACATGGACAGTAATGCAAAGTTTATATTATATATATATATATATTCTTTTTTTCCCAGCTTCTCACTTTCATCCTGTCTTCCCTTAATCATCATGTCCAGAGCTGTCAGTACTTTGAGTTTTACTGCCTTCTGTCTTGAGGTTTTGTGTATAGGCTGTCAAATATGTGGGAAAGACAAGAAAGTGCTGTTTTGTTTACCCAGCATTGCATTTTATTTTTGACTGTACATTGAACAGTATGTAGTATGTAGGGACTCCTGAAATGGTACTTGTTTAACTTAGGGGGAAAATAGGAAGCGGTTGCAGCATGATTCCTGTGGAATTTCGGTGAGAGATGAAAGCTTGGATATGCAGCTTGAAACTTGTTTGTCTGCTCAGACCTGAAGTGGGAATATATTCCATCTTGCTGTGAAGTGTGTTGCTTTGATCATTTGGTTTCTCATCCGTGTAGTTCCTCGTGGTTGGGAATCACCTCTTAGGTAAGTCCGTCAGACCTGAAACCGTAGGGAACTATTGAAAGATCTTCAGAGTTCAATGAATGAGTGCAGGGCCCTTTCAGAAGCACTCTGCTGATGCAAATGAATGATGACATCTGCTGACAATGGAAAAATCACCTCCTAATGTTGGCAAAATGGGCCGTCCTGGGAAAAGGGAGCAATTTGGAGACAGCCATGTGAGCAGTGATGGCGACTCCTGCTGAATAACACATTGTACATCCCCACTCGTTTCTCCACTGTTCGTACATTGTTTGCGACAGCAAAAACTGTCTCTTATTTGTCAAGGTTCTGCATGCTGGGTTGCTTATTGGAGAATGCAGTAGGTTTGAAAACAGAGCTTTGGTCTTGTAATTCTCACATTTCAGTGCCAATATGCCTGCGTTTGCCGCCACATGGTTAACACCTCCATCTGTTAAAATACAGTTCCCTGACTTATTGTGTTTTCACCGTACTCGTTTGTTGTTATAATTCCTGCTTATAGAAAGCAGATGGGCATAATTAAAAACAAACCAGTGAAACTATTGAGGTATATAGCTCTAATCCAGCAGACACAGAAAAGCATAATCCTGAGACAAAGAAAGTATTTTATCGCTTCAGGTGAGCATGGCATAATAGCTCCTCATTGTTTATGTTTACTGTCCGTATTCATCTCTGGCTCCCTACGTTGATTTATTTTTCATACTGAGAAGGTTTAGCTTTCTTGGACCTGTAGATCCACACTGAGCCTTTGCTATTTATTCATAACATTTGGACGGCAGATCTTCACTGGCTGCGGCCCTCATTCATCACCCAACAGTCACGTTCCCTTTAGAAAGCCCCTCAGAGCCCAGAGTTCCCCAAATATTGATTAAATGATGTTTAGGAGTCGCTCTACAAGGTCTGCTTGCTCACGGCCCACTGTGATTCGGATCGCTTTCTCGATCTTTAATCATAGTGAGGGGATTGAAGCAGGATTCTACTGAAGGTGACCACATTAATCTAGCCAATGAAATTCTTTATATGGCGAAATGTAATTTTCGCGTCGCGCTCTAAAGGTTGTGTTTTTGAACAGAATTGATTGTAAAACCACAACTAAAAATTTAGTTTTTTTCTCAAGTAGGGGTTTCAAAATGCAAAACTCTTGGATTATGGATTTTTTTCTCTTCTTTTTTTGAAGATGTCATCGTGGATTTTCTTTTTTGGTGTGGAATTAATAGCTTCAGAACCATGAGTTGCAGTCAAAACAATGTTAAACTCTTTATGCACTGCAACTGTTTGAATGTAAATCATTTTGCTTTATGGATGGGACGTTTATTTGTACTTGTTATTTCAAACATATTGAGGGGAGAGCAGTCTAATGGCTTTAGGGGAAATGTTCTTCTGGAGCTATTGCTGAGCAGTTTTTCATAAAAAACTATTAGCATAACAAGAAAAACATATCAGATATAAATATGTAAGAGTAGTTTGCGTTTTCATATTCCGTCAGATGATGTTGAAGAATTTTACTTGTGTCCAAACCATTATGAGTCATAAAGATTCAGTTTGATTTGTCTCCTCAATTGGTCCATTTATGATTCCATGTAAAAATCTTTTCCAAATAAGCAATTTGCTTTAACTAAGGGCTGAGAAAAGGCTGGGTTTTTACAGTTTATTCGTCCATTTTTTTCTCTGCTGAACCCGTAGAGTCGGTAGTTGTTCTTGTCCTGTTGACATTTTCATTGGCCCTAAGGCAGAAATGAAAAAAGTGTGCACAAATACTGTATTGACAACATAAATGCAGCATAACCCAAGTACTCGTTTCCATCTGCTAGATTTGTGAGCTTTAGGATCCAAAACTCTCGTGGACTTCCTCTATGTGGAGTCATTTGCAGACATGTTGAGTAAGGCCTAACATTTTTCACTGGACCATATCCTGCTCCTGTTTTATGTTTAGACTGAAAGCAGAGCCAGATTACCCGTTTTCCTCAGGACAGACATTACCCATACCACTGGAAAGCAGAAGGAGATTGTTCGCCAATCTGGCTCTTTAGTCTCACAGTATGAAGAGAATTCACTGTATTCAATGCTTTAACGGCAGCACACTGCTACTTTCCTTTTTCCATAGACTTCAGACATTTTTTATGTCCTTTACAATTGGTGCTTGTCAGATAGTATGTTGTGACCGCCAGTGAGGAAACACTGAATAGTAAGGCATTTATGTGGCATATTTTAAACATTATAAGTTCCTTATCAGACAGATTTCGCTTACAGACTTGTATAGAATGCTAATAGTCATTCTTAATTGGCCATTTGTTAGCACGTTACACTAAGCAATACAGGATTTTGCCTTATGGCGAAAGAAGCCTTACAATCCCCCAAATTTGTCTCTGAGGCAAAATTGCGGCGCACAGTGTGCATCCAGCTTTAGTTGATCAATCAACACTGATCTCTAGGAGTAATCTGCTGAAAGACTGTTTGGATTGTACAGTGAGATAAATGACTCTGCCTCTGTTCAGTGATGATACAGGCCGGTACAGTGCCTGCAATCTAATCAGACATATTTGAGGATGTTTGCTCTTCTCTGACAGCACTTCAGGGCTGTCAAGATGCACACTGTGAGCTGTCTTTTAATTAGTTTTTGCCTTAATTTATTTATAAACATATCTGCAATTTAAATGAGCTTAAAGTATAACCAATAACCAATGTGCGAGTGTGACTTTGAAAAGTCCTTTTTTGTTTTGCCAAATTTATCATATTTCACAGCCAAGGATGAATAAGCAATGCACTGTGTATTTACCTCAAGCGCTGTTTGTTTGGATGGGTCACAATAAAAAGCATTATTTTGTTTTCACTCGAAATGCTGTGGATGGGCAGCACAGGAACCAAGATATATGACATCCTTCCTGAAAAATGCCAACCGGATTTTTACCATAACATTCTTAATCTTCATTTTGCAATTTCTGTTTTTATTCGAGCGGCTTGTTTTTCTTTGAAGTGGTGGTTTGAACTTTTCTTTTTCGGCAGTCTGAATTCCAGGTTGAATTTTGTTCAGTCTGTTGTGGTGTTTGTCAGAAGAAATAATGCTGAGATGAAGGTATGGGAGTTATGTAAAGAGATAAACATGCTTTAACAACTGTTAGTTAATGCTCTCTTTATAATTAAAGAAACTATAGAGATCTCTGAGGAAATGTGTGGAGAGAGAGTAATTAGCAACAGAAAGATTTGGCAAAGCCGGTAGTGCAATTAGTGCATTTAATAAGCACCGCGCCAACTGAAAGTAGGCTAATGCTGAGTGAACTGTGTTTTAAAACACATCATAAGCTGACAAAACATGACTATAACACTTTTTTTCTAAAAACATGAGATAGAACTTGAGAAGAAAAGCCAACAGAGACACTAGTTTTAGCAGTTGAAATGGTGGTGAATAACACCATCCACAGTACAATGGCCACTTTCGGCATTCAGGACTGAACATATTGTGCGACTGTGCCATTTGGTTTCTCAGCAGGCACTTAACTTTGCAGTAAATGGCATCGTGTTATGCCTGTACTGCAGGAGTGCTGGGAGCATTATGGCACTTGGGTAAGGCGTCTTGAATTATTTTTGCATCCTGTCAGTGGTTATGTTATAGCATGTCCAGTCCACATGGTGCGTTTATAAGGAATATTATCATGTTTTATTACATTTTTATTGAATAGAATTTGGCGACTGTTACTGAATATCTTAAAAATGCAATCTAAAGATATTCACAAAATCATATTTGATAAAAACACAAATTTGTATGAATAAATACAGAAATGAGTAAAATTAAATTGTTCAGTTCAGTAATTGAGTCAAATGTTGATCCAGTAGCTATTTTGACTGTATCATTCTGGGAATGTATAATAATTCCTGAGTTTTGTTAGTCTCATGTGATTAACTAAAAGAAACTCTAATCTTGCTATAATCTTAAGTGTCAACAATACAAACATTTCTTGTCTTTTTTTGACACATTTTTGGACCACACTGAAAAAAAATCAAGACACTTTTCACAAAATTGGATTAAAAGTATAACATAAATATTTTTTATGTAATTATTTGCTAGCTGGACGCCATTCAAAACATTGCATATTGCATTCCTTTTTACATAAATAATAGGCTAATACAGTATATACTGCTTAGTATTCTGTGAGACTACTAGTTACATTTCAGTTTGGACAAAAAACGTAAGATGTCCCACCGTAAGTCTGAAAAACATTAATGTCTATGTGAGTCATATAGTGAGTCAGATACTTTTAATATCTGTTCTGGTTTAATTCTTGTCTTAATCTGCCTGTTCTGCAATAATCCTCTCATGAGACCGTGTAGTGCCTTAATAGTGTGCATTTCCAGACAAGCCGGCCCGTAGGGTCGTACTCCTCATAGAAGCATTATATCAAAGTGTTCACCAGCATACAGGAGGTCTTCCTCACGAGCGCTCAGTTCTTATATTAACCAGAGGCCATCCAAAAGATGCTACACTAAAAGAGGCTGGAGCATTTGTTTGAGCACCATTCCCTGATTTCACACGAATAATTAGCTTCGTTGCCATGGTGCATTGTAGGGCCCTGTCATTTTGTGACCGAATAAGCACAATGACATCAGCCATCCATGTCCCAGGGGAGCAGAGGTCCAATGAAAGGCCTTTGTTTTCCCAGTGTTCATTAGTGCGGTGGGCGACACTTGAGGTCCCTGAAGGACTCGCTAAATTGCCTCTGACTCATCAGAAACACGGAGGGGCCTTGTGTTTTCTAACCACCATCTCGTGCCACAGCAAAGAGTTTTCCCTCGAATGTTGGGGACTCGAGACAGCTGCCTACTTGTTATCTTCAAGATGTTTCAAATGTTTGCTTACGTTTCAAACATAAGATGGTGTGTCAGCCCATAAAAATAGCTCACTGTGATTCGTCACTTCATGTAAACATCAGACTGCCAACTGCTGATAAATTGCCTCTGCAATAAACAGATTATTTTTAGATGTGCTGCATCCTTCTTTATCCTTAGGTGCTGGACTTCACATCTTTTTCATCTGCTCTGAGGGGTTTGATTTGTCAAACGATTACTGGCACAGACAAAAATATAGAAAATCTTTTTTGTCAAATTGAAATTTTCCCCGCTGTGAAGCTTGCTACACAATCACCAGCCTTATTCTGCACCTGTTTTGGGGGTTTGCTGAGAGAATAAGCACTCTGTGAGTATGATGGGGTAGGGGGACATCATGGACTTGCTTCGACAAAGGGATGTAAATAATTGTCAGGGGCTTGGAATAGGAAATAGGGAATACGGATTCGGTAAGTCGGGGCTTGTGCCAGGCATATTGTCCCAAAGGATCACTTTCACAGCAGATGCCACTTGTCCTCATGACATGAGCGTGCACCAGAATGTTGTATTGAGAGTATATGATTGTATAAATTATATTCTGGAAGTAAGAGGGAATTCTGGGTAGGAATGTGGAAGGCATGTTTTTAGGCTGTGGAAAGGGCTGTGTCAGTTTGAAATCTGGAAAATTCTAAAAAGCCGGAAAATTTCAGCGGGAAATAAACCTGCACAAAAATGAGGTTCATTTAGTGTTGTCTCTGCATGTTAGGCATTGGATAGGAAAAGCGTTTGTTCTAGGTAACCTTAGAAAATGACTTTAATATTCTTAACAAAGCTTAACTTTGCAAATCTTCACCAGCTCATTTCAACCTCAGTTTGAAATAAAATGGTTATAAGGAAGTCCCGTTGTGAGATCTGAAGTCAGATCTCTGAAGCACACCGCAACAGCTAAAGCAAGCACTAGCCAAGTATTTGAATGTTGAGCAGCAAGCTGCTGATGTTAATAGAAACCAATCAGCTGTGCAGTGATGTCATTATATTAGATTATATCAGAAATTTGCATGCAGTATATCTCTCACAACTATAATAAATAAACTCAAACTTATGGGATCTCCTTCGGAATGGATAAATAAATTTGTGCTTGCACTATTCACAATTATCTTTTTTATTATTATATTTTTTAATTTGAGGATGAAAGAGGCTTCCACACCATCCTCCGTGAAATCAATGGAGTAGCAGCACTGTATGACACTGCATAACTCCATAAAGTTTTAGTATGCGCCTTAAGAGGTGTATGTGTTCGAAAGAGAGTATAAGGTTGGAGTCTGGCTAGAAAAGCTGATTTGTGTCTTGTTAACATATGAGGCGAAATTATGGGGGAAGGGAGGAAAAGGGAGGAGTTTGTGTGTGTGTGTGCTAGTCTACAATTCTTGTTTATTGTGTGTGGAAATCCCACCTCTGAAAAATAGCATCCTGGGTGCGGAAAGGCTAATGAGATGCAGATGAGGCCAGCTTTAAACTCAGTGTCTGGGAATAAAGTAATTGTATCAGGACCCGTGGAAGCTGGCCGACCACAGACTGACTTAACTCGCTTTCCTTAGCAGTCATCAAGTATGTAATATTTCACAATATCATCTATACTCAAATGCCAGTACAACCCGCATGATTGAGACATAGTGTTGACAAAACCAATCATGTGATCTTTGTCCCGCATTTTGTCAGTGTAAATTATTTATGAGTTCTCATTGCAGTGTAGGTTTTTAATTAAAAATCAGATAAATGAGCACTGTTTACACAGTTTTACATTTTTTCGTTTGTTGAGTCAGGCTGCCTCGGCCAGACTTTAAATAAGCTATCTTAAGAACAAAATGATGAAACTTGTTATGTTTCCATTGATTTGGGCTTATAATCTTATCTTGAATAAAGCTGACTGCGAAGAGGGTTTAGCTTTATTGTGGGGATAATCAGGCCGCTTACTCCAAATCTGCTCTCTTAACACTGCCGGGTAAAAAAAGGCCCTCAAGTCTGCTTTCCTAGATATACTAAGGGTTTTAGGGCTATATTAAGTTGCTGTTAAGAGTGCATTTTTTTCCTTTTAAGAACATGAACTTATAGGTCCCAGGGGTTAGTTTTTATTAAAACATTTGAAAGGCTTTTTTATAAGTAGTATCTTTTATTATTATTTTATATTTAAGTCCCATTAAAACTCTTGGATTTTTGATTAATTCTTAATTAATTTTACTACTGTTATATTTTTGCTTCTTTTTTATGGAAACCATGTTATTTTTTAGAATTCCAACAAAAAGTTCAAAGAAACAGCAGCTATTAAACTTCAAATTTTTTTGACAAATTATTTGTTCATTTACTCAATTTTTTAAAAATTAATTTTATATATATATATATATATATATATATATATATATAAAGTATGTACTACATTTTACTTTTACAAACCTCATTGGTATTACTGCTTTTTTTAGATGAGTAAAAGTTTCATTTCAGTGTTTATTGTGAATTAGGTTAGATTTTTTATATCATTTATTTACTTATTTGCTTCTTTAAGAACATGCTGCTGAACATATTACACTACTGAGAGTGTAAACATTGTGTGTTAAGAACTAAGGAATCACTAACCTTAACATGTTACTTCTACTGCAGAAATATAAAAACTCCATCTTTAAACTTAGCAAGTTTAGGCCGTTTTACTAACAGTGTGACACAAAGATTTGTACCCTATTTTAGTGGTGTTTTGATGGATTCTTTTGGACTTGCTATTGTAACTCACAGCAGGGTTTGGTCCCTCTTCAAGACAATTGACGGAGCACAAATGGAGAAGAAGAATGGGAATTAGACATAATGGAAGAGTGGCGCCCTATTCTGCCGCCCATTATGACTGTTCAAGAAGGGCTGCCCTCGACCTAGCGACGCTGTCTGTGCAACAGCTGCCACTGCGTGTCTAGTTTGCGTTTCTTTTTTTTTCTACCAAGCATCCTCCATCTTACTTCAGACTAAAGCTTTGCTTTTACCATAAGCACCCAATACCCCACCCCCCATAATTCCCTGTTCGTTACACCTGCCTCCTCCCTGCTCCATCCTAACAGACCTATTTAGAAAAGAAAGGATCTGCATGTGCCAGATAGAACAGGCCGTTGGCATGATTGTAACATGCAACACTCCATTCGTTGCGGTGGTGTAGAGACCCGGACCTTTCACTCAACAGATTTGAAGCTTATCAGAGGAGGTCACCTTCTGTGCTCTTCTATTTTCATAGTGTGAACAGCATGATCAAATTATTTTTTAGAGTCATTCCTGGTCTATTGTGAAAGCTTCTTTATTATGTTTCCCGAAACTGTTTTCAGCATGAGGTTCCTACTAATTCAAATATCAATGACTTGAAATTAAAATCACTTTTATAGTTCATACTTTATTTAGGAGTGTAATCATACAAGGCTAATTCAATCAAATCAAGATTTGATCTAATTCACTTGCATTGAACTTTTAAGTGCATAAAACTTCAGAAACTGCAAATCCAAATAAACTGATGAAAAATCATATGAATCATTAATTAAAAGCAGTTTTAACTCTAAACAAGAAACCCCCGAAGCAGAAGTATAAGGCACTGGGATATACTACATGGTGAATAATATATAAGGTGGTTCAAATCTAAACTGACTTGCAGATTTGTGATGATTCACTACATATCAAAGGCTCATTAGTTTTTATTAAGAATTACAACATATAGCCTTTATGAAAAGGGTTAAATGAAGTGTTTACGGGCTAGTATACAGTTCTCTTATTAAAATACTTGCTGCAAATATGAAAAGGGAAAAAAAGCTAAAAAAATATTATACATATTTTGAGTAATATAATAATGTGTTATATTTATTACATTTCTATTTATTGTATTGGCAGGTAGAGTGGTCCAAAAGGCAGAGACTACTAGCAAAAATGCTTTTATTTAACATTTATGTTATAAACAGTTTGGGTAAATAGTTGAATTAAAAAGAAAAAATGTCTTAATGCCTTTATATTTGGTTATGTTTAGCATAAACTCAGGAGCAACTGAGTTTATGCTACACATAGTAGAGTTGATTGTCCTACAGCTTTGTTAAGTAAGATATTCAATCTCATTTTTAATGTGCACTCAGTTTTAGACCCCCTGTGTGAATTAATAGCATTCTGCATCTCATACAATTAGTTTTTTAATGAAGAGAAATCGTTAAAAAGCTTCTTCTACATTTCTTGGAGCACATCAGCTTCAACAAAGAGGACTGTGCTTCTCAACTGCATTTAAAGCAAATGCCACCAAAAGGTGACACCTGAGACCAAATCCTTTACACAAGACTGTAACCATGGCAGTGAAAGCTACGCATCACACAGCTGGTGAGCAGCAGAGATGAGATACTGGATAGATGAAGCAGTTACACAGTAGGAGATGTTATTCAGTGTAAGGGTTCGACTGAAGTGGAGGTTTTATATACCCGCGGCAAAGCAGCTGCGTCCCACTGATGCTTGCATCCAGTACCTCCCTGAAATGTCCTCTGTCGTTTGCTGTGGTAGTGATGCTGTGGCTGACTGGTCCACATTATCTTCTGTTGCTGCCAGGATGAAAATGTTGTCAGGTAGCACAATACCTCCGGAAGCCAAGCTATGCCAGATTGGCATGAAGGACTTAGATAGCTAATTCAGTCTGTTACCTGTTGTTGATTAAATGTGTTTGGGAGACTGAAAATTAATTGCAAGGATGCAAAGCGAACCTGCTGTTTCTAATCTTGCTGATTAATTAATTATTGCCCCGAAAGAGGTACTTAGCAAAGGAGGACCAGAAAGCATAGTGTAATAAAAAAAACATGGAACAAGGAGAGTCTAATTAACTCCAAGCAAATCTACCATCACTCTCAGATCAAATGCACTGGAGCTTTAAACTCGCCACAGACAGGTTAGCTCATAAATAAATAAATAAATGTTTATGCTGATAACATACACACACACACACATGTCGGATATGACCGACGAATTGGGATCACGACCAAGCACGCCATGGACGCTGCCGTCTCTGTCTAGCGTAGACCAGGGCTCACCACAAGAGGTCAGCTACTGTTATCAAGCACTACCCATTCAGTAAGACTGGAACACTGGGAACGTCCCCGTTCTATTTTGAACGTCCAGAAGTCCAACCTACCTGTAGAAGGTCTCAGGACGTATACTTATATGGACAGTATTTCAGTGCATATGTAAAATTAGAGGTGACTGCACCCTCTTAAGATAGCAGAAGGTCTCCCGGAGAAACATGGGCTCTCGGTCTTAACCATGGAATCCATGGTGTCCTTTCGGGTACTCCACATGGACCCCAGCCCTCTACTGGTTCTCAAGGATTTATCGAGTGATGGCCTGGTGCCAGATGCCGAGGGGACGCAGGAACTCAACAGGGTCTACTGTATTGACACTCTGGAGAAGTTAACAAGCCAACCTGAAACGGGGCCTCTAAGTGCCTCTACCCATTTGAGGTGAGAACACATGAGGATACCGGTTCCACATGGAGGGCTATAAAATCTAGCAAACATGTTAGGGGTCGCCTAGCCCGCAGCTCTACAAATATCTGCCAGCGATGCACCACGTGGCAGCGCCCAGGGCGATGCCACCCTACTTGTTGAGTGGGCCCGTTACCTGAGGGGGCAGGGCACACCCTGTTCTTGGTAGGCGAGGGGGAGGGCGTCCACTATCCAGTGGGCCATCCACTGCTTAGAGAAGGCATTCCCCTTCTGCTGGCCTTCGTGACAGACAAAGAGCTGGTCCGAGGTCCTGAAGGTTTGTGTTCGGTCAACGTAGCATTGGACGGGACAGAGCAAAGCTAGGGCTGGGTCTTTCTCCTATGAGGGCAGCGCTTGGAGGTTCACCACCTGATCTCTAAACAGAGTAGTGGGAGTTCCCTTGGTCAGGGAGTAAAGCAGCTGGCCATGAGAGGTCTCTTGAGAGGCAAACAGATCTACCTGAGAGGCTCCAAAACTCTCCCAAATCAGCTGAACCATCTGAGGATGGAGTCTTCATTCTCCGGGAAGTGCAGCACGCGACAGCTTGTCGACTGCCTGGTTGCACAAGCCTGGAATGTGAGTGGCCTGAAGCGACCTCAGATGCTTCCGGCGCCGGGTGAACTGAATCACATAGCCAAGACGGATAGTCCGGAGAAGCCAACAAGACGGACCTGGAAGCTTCTTTCAAGCTTTCAGAGGCCGAGCTAGCAGCACTAACGACGTGCCTGCAGTGGGACCCCTCTGCTGCCCGTGCAAGCATAGCCACCAGTTTTGGATCTGTATCTGGCACAATGGATGCCACGCCAGCTGGAACTTCACTTCCAGAACCTTTTGACTCACCTTTCGATGCAGTGATCGACATCCGATCATCAGGGTGAATGCCAAAGGAAACAGCTAGTACCCCCTGTGGAGGTCCAGACTTTCCCTGAGGCAGCTCCACTGGCTGAGGGGTAATTCCTCACCATCACTGTAAGACTGGTCTGGCACCACTCGCCAGAAGTAGCGCTCACCTGGCTGTCTCTCAGCAGCTCTGCGATTGGTTCGTCTTCCCACAATGAGAACATGACTCATCCACGAAAGCCACCTCAGCATGTTTCAAGTCCAGGCACGAGAGGCAGCGATCGTGACCATCACCTGGCACCAGCATACAGAAACGTGAACTACTCTTTTAGAAAAACTCTTTTTGTGTGCTGAGGGGGTAGTGCAGCCTGATCCACTCGGCACAGGAAGGACCACCACTGATGACACTGTCACACCAGCCACTAATCCTCAAAATGCTAAATGTTCATTGGCATGTTTTAAAGGAACCGTATGTAAGAAATATATTGTAATAATCATAAAATGTCTCAGTTATGTTCAACAGGCATTAAGAAAACATGTTAATTTCATGTACTCATATCGCTGACAGCAGTCGTACAGTCTGGATATTCTCCTTTAAAAACCGCAGTTGCAGCCCTCAACTGATGTTTATGTTGTCATGTTTTGTTTTGGTCTGAAGCGCCAGGTTGCCTGCTTGGCAGAAAATACAGTGCATTTCATTGAATTCATTGTCATGTACGTTTGTTCCTGTTGGTATCGTCAATCATGGCAACCTGAGTGTGCGTCAAGTCTGAAAAGGAGAAGCCGGGTGAAAAAACCCGTCTCCAGTATTTAGAATTTGGACTGCAATACCTAGCTCAACCACAAGATGTCCATTTGACATAAAGTTCCTTTAATACACTCGAAGTGGATTGGTCTCTCGAGATCCCAATTCGTTGGTCATATACGACGTGACCGACTGAAAGGGAACAATAAGTGTAATTCTGCTTTAAATTGTTGTTTTCCCACAAAATGTAAAAGTTTTCTGTTTAAATTATTATTATTATTTTTTTTGTCCATTTATCAGTAAGATTTTGTACTTATCAAAAACGCAATAAATGTTATATTCTTTTATATATTTAAATATGTGCAAGTCAGAATAAACATGTTGTTTATATTTTTACATAAATATTGTAAAAATACACTAATGACAATATAACATTATTTTAATCAAATTTTAAAATGTTATTCTCCAAAAACATATTTGAAACCTTAAAAGTAGACACTTTACTTACATTCAATGTGCTTTCCATAGAATTAAAATCACTTATGTGAATTTCTTTTGATGCGGACATCATTGACCCATGTATAATATTTATTACTCATCACTCAACACTTTTTAGTTTTGCATAACTGAGACTATATGCAAATTTAAAGTGACATAATTGTGGCGAGATGATGACAGAATTTTAGTTTAAAATGCAAATCTCTTGCTGAAGGTATGATTCACTTAGACTGACCTAATTTAGACATGTGGAGGTGATCTCTGCTGCAGAGTTTTAAATAAACTCATTAGCTACCTTATTTGTGTAACTTACACATCAAATATATTTCATTTTTATTTGTATTCAGAATCCACTTGGCTCAAATATCTGAGTGGGCATGCTCAGTATGAACAGTTATTACACTTCTGGTCACGAGTTTAGATTTTAAAAGCTGTATTTGTGGTTCACTGCTGTGCTATAGCTTGTGTATTTGCTCTTGGCACTCACCTTGTTGCCAGAGCCAATTCTGCTAGCCACTCTCTCAACAAAATGACTGATTTGTGTCAGGACTTATAGGCTTCATGCCGGCATCGGTGCTGCACTAGAACGGCGGGGTGAAAGCGAGAATAGAGATTAGTAAAAGAATTCATCCACTTCTCTGAGTCAGTGGGGTGAGGATTTTCACAGTAGCTGCTGTAGACAGTTTTTTCAGCCTGCCTTTCTCACAGGTTTGAAGTGAATGATGGATAATTTCGAGCTTGACGAGGCCATATCCCCCAGTTTTGAGTTACTTCAATAAGGACTGAAATATTTTCTACTGATCAGATGTGTTTGAAACTATTAAAAAGGAATAGTTAACCCAAAAATGAAAATGCTGATATTAATTACTTACCCTTATGTCGTTCTTTCAACCTTCTTAAAACTTCAGAAATACAAGATATTACATAATTTCGAGAGCTTTCTGGGCCTGCATAAACAGCAGCGCAACTACCATGTTCAAGTCAGAAAAACATTGAAAGCACATTGTTCAAATAGTCCACGTAAAATGACTTTAAACAATATTTTTTGTGCAACAAAATGACTTTTTTCCAACAATTTATTCCAAAAAGTATTCTCGTAGCTTTGTAACATTACAGTTGAAACACTGATGTCACATGGACTATTTTAATTATGTCCTAACTACCTTTCTGGGTCTTGAACGTGGTAGTTACATTTCTGTTTATGCAGGAACAGAACGCTCGCACACTGTAAAAAACATCCGTAAAATTTACCGCTGTGGTTTTCAGAATTCTACCGTAAAAAATACGGTAACAAAAATGGTTAATACATGGTAAATACATTAATTGATTTAATGTTAATATACCAACCTATTAAAGTACTGAAATCTGTTTTTTTTACCTTTGAAATACACTGATAACCACCAAAAGCAGGGGGTGATGAGAAAGTCACATGATGAGCCAAAGCCCATCACAAGCAGCTTTTAAATATGAACATGTATAGAAGGGGCTCAGTGTCATTCACACAAACTCTAAACACCATCATGAAAAGATTCATTAAACTAAAGTATGCAATAAACATTAATTTAACAACATTAGTTCTAACGTTTAACATAACTTATAAGAAAAACTAAGAAAAAACATAGTTATTTTAAAGATAATACATCAAATTCAAACAAAATTTTAAATTAAATGCAGAGAATTCTGGCAATTACAGGTTTTTCCTGTAAATTTTACAGGAATTTATCGTTAACCGTTTAACAGGTTTTTACTGTAGCATTTTAACAGTTTTAATAATTTTTTACAGTGCAGATTTAATTAAAAATATCTTCATTTGTTCTCTGAAGATGAATGGTCTTACAGGTTTGAAACCATATAAGAGTGAGTAATTCATGGCAGAATTTTCATTTTGTGGCGCAGAAGTGGAGAGACATGGTATAGACTCATGAATATTAATTAAATGATCATGTTCTGCCAATAGTTGTAAAGATGGCTATGAAGCAAAACCAGTTTAGAATAATTAAAGAGGTTATCTAGCTATTTTTAGTAGTAATTAATAATTGAAGCATCTGTCGTTGAAAAAAATGTCTGATGTTTACGCAGCGGAATAATATCCCCCTTTTCCTTCCTGGAATGAAGGAAATCTAAATGAAAATGCCTTTAGATTTCGAGGTAGCATGAAATCCCTTACACCGAAAGAGGCAGAAAAACATCAAAGAAGGCCTGGGTAGAGTTAAAAGACCAATCAGCCAGTCAATCTCTGAATTGCAAATTCAATAATTCAGAGGAAAATTACTCCAGCAGAGGGAATGTGAATAATTTAGGATATTATGACTTAAAAGTTCCTCCATGCGAGTGGTAAGGATGATTAATTCAACATCTGGACTAATAGAGATTCAGTCTGAGCTTGATTTACGCGGTGCAGTGCTTCTGCTCTCACACGCCGTCTTTGTGTCTTACATTCTTAGTAAGACGCCTCACTGTAGGCTATGAGCCATTGAATATGTTTCAGTGCCGGTTTAAAGAAAACAGAGGGTAATCTCCGCTACTCAGCATTCACACACCATTCAGGGCTTTAAAATGCAATACAAGTCACTCTGCTTAGCTTAATGCTGTATGACAGAATGATCTGATCCTATGATAATTATAGGGAACATATGCTGTCCTGTGGTTGCTGAATGATGAGATGCTAGCAAAGCATGCTAATTATATTCACTGGAATGGCTTTAGATTCTTAAGCTCATTAAGTCATGGTCTATAGCTGTGGTTCTCAACTGGTTTTCAATCAGGAAGCAGATTTTTCATGACTGAAACATAGGACCACAAAATGGTTATTGTGAAGAAATAAACAAAACAGCTTCTAAATCACAATGAAATGTATTCATCTGAATAAAATTAATGTAATATTAAATAAAATGAATTGGTCATGAATTGATATATAATTATTGGTTAATATTCATATTTATATATTCATGTATATAAAACAATATAATAAACATCAATAATATATTAAATCATACAATAATAATAATCATAATAATAACAACAATGATTTTAAGGAGTTTTTATATTTAGTTTATTTTGTTAATATATTGTAATATACATTCATATTTTATTATAATAATTAGTATTATTTTTTATTTTATTATGGTTGGATAATTGGATAAAACAACAACAACAATAATTGTAGTATTAATACTAATACTAATAATAATAATAATTATGCAACCAATCAATATTGTAAAACAGGTTATATTGTAGTCTGTGTCATGTTTTATTTTACCTTGCATCATTTTGTTCACGGCTTTCAAAAATGAGAGGATGTCCATGTTCATTTCTGCCTAATTTGACTGAGTTCTGCAAAGTGGCAGATGAAATTGCAACAAAATAACACATTTGATAGAATGCGCTGCTTTTAACATCAACAGCCAAAGACATGGCAAGCACTTCTCTTCCGTTTTAAGAAGCCTATTCATTTTGATTATATAGTTAGTTCTGCTAGTATTATATTATTTTTGCATATGGCATGTTCTAAAAAATGAACAAAGGGTGAAATAGTACTGCATTAGTGCTGCATTCCCTTGGGTTTTCATTTTACAGCCACAGGTTTTACATTCAACATTTTATCTCCCATTTCATGACAGCTCCAGCTCTGAAATGGATGTCTTTTTCTCAATAACACTGATGTCTGACCTCAGGCCTACGGTAGCGTAATGGTGCCAAGTTTTATCCAGACATGGCTGATTCCATCAATATCCTGTTGAAAATATTTCTCATGCAGAATGCTGGCAAAAGCGATCCGAGAAATCAAGACATTTTCAAGCAAAACATGCATCGATTCGACTTCATTTAGAGGATATTACAGAGCAACAGTGAAAGGAATGGAGGTTACAGTTGGCCAGACACACATTATGGCTCCGATTGATGGGGTTTTTTCACGACTAGAGAAATCGATGGCTCACTCGTCCCAGATTGAATGTGCGATCTGTCATGTAGAGAGAATGCAGCACTGATGTAACGCTTTCCCACACTCTATACAGACCAGTCACCCGCCTTATAGAAGCCAAGGTCATTTTATGACAGAGCTATCTGCCTGTACTGAGTGCACTTTAAAGAGTTTTTACCTGATCTGACCCTTAAAGGGTTAGTTTACCTTAAAATGAAACGTATTGTAGCTTTGAAAAACTGTAAAAAAAAGTTGAGTCACTGATGTCACATGGGCTGTTTTACCGATGCATTTAAGTTATTTTCTGGACCTGGATCATTTCAGTTGTGTTGGTGCCGATAGAGGGTCAGATAGATAGGGTCAAAAATCTTAATTTGTTTACCAAAGTAAACGAAAGTCTTGTGGGAAACCCTATAGCAGATACTTTCAGCTTGATCTGAAAGAAACAACAGCATTTCAGAACATTTGAGAAGTGTACTAACATCAGGAAATCTCTGTAATGTGTGTGCCTTAACAGCCGCCAGGCTCTTTTAGAGGTGAGTGGGTGTATAGTGTGTTGACTGGACCCTGTTAGGGCACTGACACAAAGAAGCGAGTGCGCGTGGAGCCCGAGGCGTCCGCTCTAAAGTTAACCGGCACTCTTTCTGTCTCCGGCGTTGTGCGCAGTGCCGGGAGATGTTCCAGATAAGGAAATGAATGAGTTTGTCTTGCCCCGTGTTTCATCAGTATGTTGCCTATTGTTCCTGGTAGATCAGTCATCTAGCTATCGGTTCCCCTGGAGACTTTCTCTTTATTTTGCAGTCTCAGACCAGATTTTCTTTTAGACGAGGCCACGTCTTTCAATACGATTCCAGGCCTGTACTGAAGTCAGCAGAGACAGGATGGGACTCTGATAAGTTGATTGTTGCCTTTTGTGAAAGATGTTGCTGACTCATAATTCTTTGCTTTGCTGTGCTCCTGGATTACATAAAAAGAGATTGGATTATAGGTATTGCTTTTCCATGGCTTGACTGAATTATTTATAGTAGATCTCATTGGTCAGATTTGATGAAGCAGGTGTGAGAACTGTGCTGTCCAGCTTCATGTGCTCTCTTACACCTAATATTAACACGTTTCGGTGTAAATGGGAGCCATTATGATCGCTCAAGCACATTTTGAAGGTGAAAACGCATGTGACCACATTGCATTTGTATTGCAAGTGCTAATCTATGCTAATGTGTCTCTGGATAGCGGCAAAAGACAGCTTTCTCGTCTGTCAATCAGCCATTAATCAACCACAGCTGCTCGTCCTAAATAACAATGAATGTTCTGCATGAAACATCATGTTATGGGGGTGAAACCAGCTTTATTAATTAGTTCTATTTTATTTTTTCACTTTATTGTCTTGTTTTGTTTTATATTTGATTCTATATATTTTGCATTTAATGTTTTGTTTTAATGGTTTTGGTTTTGTGTTTGTTTTTGTTTTCTTTAGTATTTGATTTTAGCTTTTTAGTTTATTTTCTTTTTTAAAGTATTTTTTTTTCTTTAATCATTATTATTATTTGCTATTATTTTGTTTTGTTTTCGCCTTAATGTTAAACAAATTTAAACATGCAACAATACACTGATCGGGTGGAAAGCATCTTTTTATTTAATTAATTTTTATTTAATTTAATTTTTTTTATTTCCAATTTTAGTGTTTTGTTTTGTTTTATTTTTTTTCACTTTATTATCTTGTTTTATTTTTATTATAAATATTTTTAAATATATTGTATTGTATTTGTTTATTGGTTTTATGTTTTTTTATGTTTAATACAGTATTTAAAGTTTTTGTTTTGTGTTTGTGTTGTTCTTTTCCGGGAACTCCACTGCGTCGGAGGACGCTAGGGGGAACGCCTTTATGCGTGACGGCTCTGAATCTGCTGTACCAACGTCCAATGGAAATGGCGCGACGTCAGGGCGGT
>JAUCMU010000046.1:6303026-6318191 GCA_032275025.1 Enteromius treurensis | reverse complement strand
AGAATGCCAAGAGTGTGAAAAGCAGTAATCAGAGCAAAGGGTGGCTATTTTGAAGAAACTAGAATATAAAAGATGTTGTCAGTTATTCCACCTTTTTTTGTTAAGTACATAACTCCACATGTGTTCATTTATACAGTAGCTTTGATGCCTTCGATGAGAATCTACCAATGTAAATGGTCATGAAAATAAAGAAAACACAATGAATGAGAAGGTGTGTCCAAACTTTTGGCCTGTACTGTATATATAACAATGATAATCAATGATAATTGAATTTACTCATTTTTTAAGGTACAGTAAGTGGTTGCCATCAGTTTATTTAAGCTAAAAAAAATAGTTTTCAATTAATTTAATTTCAACAGTAAGCTGAAACAACGTATTAATATTTATAAAATATTAAATTAAATATTCTGCCTAAAAAAACTGAATATCAGAAATGCTGCTAAAGAAAAAGAAACTAATTTACAAAAGTACATACAAATATAAAAATAAAATAATAAAATACTAAAATAACATCAGAGAACAGGCATAGGAATTAGCCCAGAAGTATTTTACATCAGAGACTTTTAATTCCCTGATATCAAAGCCCTGATACGCTGAGTCCTACGACATACAAACAAAACGTTTTTCTTATATGATCAAAATTCATTGCTGTATGGAAAAAACACTTTTTGCAAGTCATGTTCATATGCGTCATGGGATAGCGCCATTTGTTTCAACGCCTCTTACCGATTACTAGGAGGTGCGTGCTGGCAGTGATGCTCGTGGCGACATTGGAGGCGACACACTCCCACTCCCCGTGGTCCTCCTTGCTAAGAGATTTGAACTGTAAGCTGCCTCTCGGTAGGACGTTGTGCTTGCTTCTGCTGGGCCTCCCTACCTTCTCCAATAAAAGAAAACAGTTCATAAATGATAATAGTCCTGTTTATGGATCCATAAGAATGCTTCTTACCTTTCTCCATGTAATGTTGGGGAATGGGTCTCCTTCTGCCTCACAGGGGATGACCAGCTCTCGACCAGCTTCCTGCCTGTACTCCCCTCCAGGAACCACCAGAAATTTGGGTGGGTCCTATCCACAGCCAAACGCCATGTTATATTGATGCCAATAGATGATTTCACAAGTAAGGTAAAAACCTACAGGTTTCATTCTTTACCTTTAGCACCAGAGGGGCGGGAGGGGACTGTCCCATTGTACCGAGGCTATTGTAAGGCACGCAGGTGTAGGTGCCGAGAGAGTCCTCTGTCACCTCAGACACTCGAATGCTCCCATCTTCCATTTGGCTCCAGCCAGGGTACTGCAACGGAGAGAAACATCAGTACACACAATCAGGGAAACTGATTCCTGTATCTCAGACAGGAGAGCATGAGAGTATTTGATTCTTTGCTGAATGTGTTGAACAAATGATTTTATACAAAATCTGTGGTCAGTAAGATATTTGTTGATTAAGTATTATACCCACAAAAGCTACATTTTTATTTAAAAATATTTGTAATACTTAATTAATTACTGTTTATTATATTTTAGCCACATGACTCTTCATAAATCATTCTGTTTGTCCTGAATTGCTGCTCACAATATATTTGTAATTATTAGCAATGTTAAAAACCGATCATGCTTCAACAGCTGCTGCTTAATCTTTTAAAGGGAGAGTATTTTTAATAAGTAAATTGTTTTGTATAACAGCATACTAGATGAATACTGCATCATGTAAGAAATTATATAAAATGCAAATCGTCTCTCTGAGAATGATATGCAATCAATCTGAAGCTAATAAGCACAATGAATAAAATCACTGTATGAATGAATTTTAAAAAAAGTGAAGGGGCCATTTTGTACACCATCAGCTAGAATAATGAATATTAATTACTGTAGGTGATTAGCAATCACTAAATCACATAATTAAATTGCTGAAAAGCAGATACAGTAAGTGGGTGTAAACCATAACCAATGATAGTAGGTCATCATCTTACATAGCTGGCTACAATTATTTCTTCATACTGCATCCTAAATTTCTAAATCTTATGATTTTTTTTTTTCAAGATAAGTGTTAAACAAGCTTTTGAATTTATCAAAACCCTCTTGTCTTAATGGTTGCTATTTACCTTAGAAACCATACAACTATCGTATTTAGTGAAATTAATGGAGTGAATTTGCTCTCATCGCACTTAAGATGTAACAGGATAAGACTGCATATTTTCAGCTGCAAGGTCACTACCCTTAAAAGCCAACTGCACCGAGGAACAGTTATTTTCCATTTGATTTTATAGTTGTAGAGGAGCCAATGATCTGAGCCAATGAGTTGTAGAGGCCCATGTGACAGCATCTGTGAAAACACTCGGATCATTGTCGAGCTGGACTCACCTTCTCTATCCGCAGAGGCAGGCCGTCTTTTTTCCACTTCACTGAAGTGACAGGCGGGTTGGCATCCACCGGGCAGCGGATGTACCCCGGCAGTCCGATGGCCACGTAAATAACGGGCGGCATGTTTATCACACGGGCAGGGTCTATGAGACACAACAAGAGAGGAAACAAGATACAGCATAAATGTTAGTTATCTGAGTAACGCTTTTGTGCATTGTCAAACTGTCAGACAGATGAAAGGAGTTTGTTCCGGATGTCTCTCTGAGTCATTAGTCTGGAACATTTAGAAAAAGCTCAGTTTTAATAATTCTACAGATATGAGTTAATGAGTTTTGAGTTTTATGTGAGTATGAGTTTTTATCTGCCAATGCAAATCTCTACACATCATAGGCAGTTGAAAGACTGTAAGACTGAAAGACACCCAAGTAGGGTGTTTTGGGCTGATTTTAATTGAGAGGACCCCCAAAAAATGGAAAATCCCAATAATATTTTTAGCAAATAATATTTTAAAGCATTTTTAATATGGTTCAACGCTGACAGCGATATTTATTACTGTACAAGTGGAGTCTTAAGTTGACTCATAGATTAAAACAAATGAATGCAGTCAAACCTTTGAACGTAAAATCCTTCAAAACTAAATCAAGATATTTATGATGAAATCCTAGGACTTTCTGACCCTGTACAGACAGCAATGCAACTGACATGTTCAAGGCCCGGAAACGTAGTATAGGGACATCATTAAAATAGTCCATGTGACATCAATGGTTCAACCTTAATTTTAAAGCACAAAAAGTATTCTCAAACGGTCTACGGGAGGGTCAGACAGTTCAAGGATTTCATCAACAATATCTTCATTTGTGTTCCAAAGATGAACCAGGGTCTTACTGGTTTGGAATGTGACATGAGGGTGAGTAATTAAGGTCATTATCCCATTAGTTCATGTGTGCCACAAAGAATAAAGAAAAATATACTTTAAAAAATTATAACTTTTCCCTTCTTTATATTGCATAAAGAACATCAAAAGCAAAGACTATCAATAATGCTGTAAAAGAGATTCAATTGAGTGTGACTCATAAATCACAGTCTCTCATTAGTGAAGACACCAGCCAACCGCAGCATGCTGGAGAATGAGAGGGAGCGGCGTTCCGAAACGAACACTTTGAAGAAATCCACTGCTCCATTTTAACATTTAGCAAAGTGCCAGGGTTTATTTTTAGCACAAGTGGAGCTGAGGGACAGGACAATGGGAGGAGTAGACCAGAGTTGAGCAAACAACAGTAGAAAAGCGAGTCGTGAGGACGAACACAAGACTGCTAATAAAAAAAGAAGGAAAAAAGCAGGCAAACTCGCTGCACGGAGCAGACCTGCAATGCCGCCAGCCGTCTAACGGGGCCGCCGTCGCCCACGCTTCCAGCCCACCTAAGTGTCTGCAGGTGACGTCACTGCAGAGAAGAGGGTTTCCACACAGGATGATGTCATCCTTTTACATCCCCCCTCCTTTTTTCTCACTTACTGTCAAATACACTTCTCTGCGCCTCTGCTCGCTACACACATGGGCGGCCAGACTACGCGAGACAGGTGAAAATACCCGCGGTCTGGGAATTCTGCTATGATGTAATCCCTTTCCGCCACTTCGACCGAGCCAAGCTGGTCTAACACAGGCTTCCTCCGAGCGAGGGAATCTGAAATGTCTGTTGCCTTGGATACCACAGCCACTTCTGCAGCATTCATTCCTGTCACTATTTACTGCAAGTGTAACATGTTTGGATTTTGTTTTCATCGTCTTGAAAACCCATGTTCTTTGCATCAGTCTATTGGCGTGGAGGATGTGAGCCGTGACTGAGTGATCTGCTAGCTTACTGACTCAAGGTCACTGTTTCAATTCAGCTCCAGACTCCGGGGACAGAAGGCCATTCCAATCTCTCGGCTCCAAATAGAAAGCGTCATTCTGCCCAACAGCGGCAGTTGAAGCTAATACGCCCTCGTGCCAATGTATTGAGACAGAATATGCCGGGGGACAAAAGTAACCCTCATCAATTACAAAAGATTACTCTGCAAGAAAAACATTATTCTGCATATATGATCTCAATGTGAAAGCCCAATAATGATCTGGCCTGTGATGAAAAGGCATAATCCACTGGTGAAGGTTGTTACTCAGTTTTCACGCTCAATCCAGTGAGACCAATGTCACAGATTCAGGATGAAGAAGAATTCCTCCTCTATTATGTTATGACATTACGTAATACAATAGGCAATTGGGAATTACTGCTTCATATAAATTATACATTTTATTTGTTACAGTGGAAGTTTGTCATTGTATCATAAGTAATGTAGGACATAACCACCGTTCAGTTTAAGCTCAGCTAATCACCAACATTCAAAAGTTTGGGATCAGTAAGATTTTTTCTAGTCTAGTCTACAAAATTTTCTTTCTGTATTTTTGATCAAATAGGAACTTAACATAAAAATCTTACTGATCCCAAACTTTTGAATGGCACTGTATATGACTGTATATATGCATCTGAGACCATACTGAAAATCTGGGAATAAAAAGTCTAATTTGGAATTTATGTAAATGTATGCATTAATTAAATTTATTGCAAACTGGATGAAAATGAATATTATCATGGAATTACAGTTATTTTTTGTTTAGTTTTTTTCATAAATATATTTGTTTTTATTTTTTATTTATTCATTAATATACATACTTATACTTAGTTTTAGAAGCACTAGATGTTTTGCATCCTTCTCACATAAGACGCATGATCACCACACGCGAAACAGAAGCTTTTCAAATTTTCAACTCCACTGTATGATCAGCAGGATACTTTAACAAGAAGTAAAAATACCATATGGATTCTATTCTGGTGGTTTCTCGCCTACATACTGCAGCTGTAGTTCAGCATCTGCACTGTGCAATGCAGTGAGAATTTTTAGGGGCATCAGAAAAGGACAAATGTTTTCAGATGTAGTGTCTCTAGTTGTGTATCAGCAAACTGACTCACAATGCACGGTCAGGTACGCTGATGCAAAAGGTGGGCGCCCAAGGCTGTTACTCGGGCTGCAGGTGTATTTCCCAGCATCCTCAGGTTTTACCTGGGAGATGATGAGTGAACCGTCGATCAGAATACTCACTCTGCGTTTTAGATCACTGGAGAGAGAGAAAGTTGAAGAAGTTGAATTAGCATCAATAGTATTAATAGTATTAATGATTCCAACAGCATACACTACTACATACCCTACCATTCAAAAGATTGGGGTCAGAAATTAATAAATTAATTCTATTCAGCAATGACAGGTTACATTGATTTAAAATGGTAAATTTGATAAAAAACTTTAGTTAAACACTGTTCTGTTGAAATGTCCAACTTTACAATGTCCATTACTTTACATAAAATAAACACAACCTTGGTGAGTGTAACATTAGTTCACAACATTAGTTTGCATTAACTAAGAATGAACAATACTTCTACAGCATTATTAATCTTAGAAAATGCTTCTTTTAGCATTTACTGATGCCTTAAAATCACAAGTTGTGTTTGTTAACATTAGTTACTATTAACTAATATTAGTTGACACAGTAGTTAATGTTAGCAAATAATCTTACCAACCCCAAACGTACGTACAGTAGTGAACTTTTTTTTTTAATATTCAATTTACTGAAACAGCATGCAAGTTTGAAAATACTGACTTCTCTATAAATATGCATGTATGTTATGTAAGTAAATTATTTTAAAGACAGAGAATAAAGTACAATTCAAAGCCATGTGAATTACAGTCTACTCTTTCAACAAGAACAGATGAACTGTCCGAGGCAGAGATCAGTGGAACAAAAAACCCTCCCAAAAAACGCTCCAGTGGACAAAATGCCTGTGTGGCCTCTATTCTTGCCTGTACTTCCACCTGTCCTGCTGGAAAGAGCCTCTATTAGAAAGAAAAAGAAAAAAAAACACTCCTTTTTTCTATAGAGTGTACAGGCCACGCATGAGGGCATCTTGGATAGCTTAGAGCACAGCTACTTCTAATCAGTGCTAGTGGAGCGTATGATGACACAAGCACCATGTCGCTTGATATTCTTGTCATGGGGGAGAGAAGGAGAAGCGTGGACTATGAGAACCCGAGAGGGTGTATGGTGAAGCTGCATTTGTTGTTTATCGTGATGATAGTGAGCAATCATTTTGTGCCTTTTTCTATTCAAGGTTACTATGAAGGACACGCTGTATTATGTAATAATTTCGTGCGCTATGTTGTTTTCATGCTTGCTAGACTACCGTGCTACTACAGGAAGGATTAAGTCTAAGAGATTTCGTAACTGTAATGCATAATAAATAAATAAATATGTAAAAACTGATTGATTTTTTCTCATTTTTAAAGATATGTTTAAAGTCTCTCTATCTCTCTCTCCCTCCCTCTCTGTGTCTCACTATTTCAGCTATTTTCCCAAACCACAAATCCACATTAAAATCAAAATATCCAACTTCCTGTTGGTCGTGGCAAACGACAGTAAATTTTATGAAGATGAAACTACATGGACTGTGACAAACTCCACATGGACACAGGACAGTGGGGGTGTGGTACAATAATGAACCCGATCATAACTTTACTTCTTGAAAAAGACGTTATCTTCCTCCCAGAACCAGGTGTACGTTAAGTTGCCAGGGTACGCCTCAGCCTGACAAGTGAAGAATGCATCCTGGGATATGTTTACGGTTATGTTCTCTGGCGGTGAGACAATAAATGGGGGTCCTGAAATAGAAACGAGACACATAATAAATCAGCATTACCTATTAGGATGTGTCACATTCTATTGAAGCATATACTGTAGCAATCTCAGTCCTCTTTCAAGGTTAAAAACAACAATGCTGGAAAAAAGATTTAATGTATGTGTTTCCAATCATATATATTTTCATTCTGTTATTTGTATTCTACAAATCTGTACCCTAATTGGACAGAATGATATCATACTGAATGAGTTAGTATAGGTACCACTCAACTGTAACATACATATTTGGATCAGCAGTCTCATCTGAATATCATTGGCCAAGATGATAAGGATTCTACCCACAGATCTCACTCTACCGCCCACTGTGGGCATCGCTTCAGCTGGCAGTGCCAGTGTAAAGAGAGGGCTCTTCTGTGGAGAAAGCCTGCAGAGAGCTCCCCGTGCAGGCACGGACTCTACAGATGCTCTCCGTCCTGCTCGACAGCACACACACACACACATTACAGTACAAAAACAAACTCGCTAGACAGCCAACGTGTCTACAAAACCAATTGTGTTTCTGCAACTTGGCACTTTTATGTCTCAGCCGTTGATTTTTATTTAAACTAACAGATTTTTTCTTCCTCTTTTAGTTAAGTGAAGGTCTTATTCAAATGGAAATGCTTTCACTCAGTCATTTTTTAAATGATCTTTATGTACACATTTTTTGTTGCACCCTTGACTGTCTTTAAATATGAAATATAAATATATAAACTAATCTAGACTAGGCAATGTTTCGTGTCACAATTGATCTGGTTCACAATGGTAAAGTACTACATACATATACACGATCAACATGAAGTGACCAAAGGGTTTACGATCATAAAAGAAAGCCTCAATTAAATAAAGCAGAGTTTCGTATATTAATAAGAATGTTGCATAATGCATAGTATCTCAAAATAAAGAGAAACCTTTTCGTAATTAATGTTTAGTTACATTATTTCTCATAATAATGACATTGCATTTACATACAGTAATAATCACACACTTTATTATTATTAATGCTTAATATCTAATCAGAATTGATTTTTTTTTCTCTCACGATTAATGATAATATGATTAACTTTAACTTGATAAATGCAAAGCGTCTCATAATAATGAGAAATGTTATCATGGCTAATGCTAGTATCTCAAGGCACAGTATCATATTATTGGGAAACTTATAATTAATATTTAGTATGAGATATAAGATGTTTATTATTACTACTGTGAGTTAAGTCATTAAAACAAGCAAGTTTATCTTTACAGTGAAAAAGTTTCTTATTATTGTGAAACAGGCTTCCATACCCTTCAGCAACACCAAATCTGTGATGTTTGCATTATTATACGTGACATTATTTGCCATTATAGTTATCAGAATAAAATGGCTACTATTACAATGATTCACTTTTCAACCATTACTGAAAATACAGTGGGAGAAAAAGAAACTCGAAAGAATCATTTTAGAAAAAATGCAATGTCATTTTATTGAGTTTGACACTGGTCCTTATTGGGTTCCATGCTAACATGGCATGCTAAAAGCAGCAGACGCAGAACAGATTAGGGACCCTAACAGGAAAAAGCTTCTTTGGCAGCACTATGGAGAAAAATCTCTCTGACAGTGAACTCATTACTGCTTTATACTGTACCAGACAGCCAACATATGGAGTCCAATTATCTCTGTAGCTCTACAGTATGGATGCCATGCAGCATGCAGCTTTGCAAGCATGACTGTACACACATACATAGACACAAACACACAGAGGACTGTTCATACACAGCACTCCAACAACATAAAAGTAGTGCCATTCGGTTAATAGCGAACAATAAAGAAGAATAGAAACAGTTTAAGTAAGTTACCTTGGACGAGTAGACGTGTGGTATGGACGGCCTCTCCCTGCTCGCTGTACGCTCGGCATGTGTATGCTCCCCTGTCCTCACGGCTGATGGAAACAATCGTCAGGCTGCCATCACTCACCTGTGGAAAGAGGTCACAGCTTCACATACTCACTCATTAAAGGGATAGTTTCTTTCAAAATGAATATTACTCTCCTTTGTGTTGATTCCAAAGCCATGAGACCTCTGCTCATCAGTCAGACTCATGTGTGCTCACGTGAGTTGCCAGATTGAGGACATACAACATGAATGAGTACAACTAAAAATGGAGGGCGACAAGCCTTACACTTTAAGTTGATTTAGAGCTGATTTATCCACATTTTAATATACCTCTGGTCATAAAGCTTTTTGGATATCTAGGCTTTTTATGTTAGATGAGATTTGCAATCTCTGACCCAACAGGTTTTCTTCCTATTGCCAATCAAAACGAAAACACACATTCCAACACAGAACGCACATTTCAAAGCAGTTATATTGTTTTTCAGTATGTCAACTTCAGCATATTTCCTAAATGTCTGCAAACAAGGAAATTACATGTAGAGGTTTTCAGGATTTTAAATCAGTGTGTAGTCTGGAAAACAAGACACAAATACTACACAGTACAAACAAAAGCGCTTTGCAGTGAAAACGTTGTGAACCGGAGACAGAGAGGCAGAGACTGCATAGGAGAGATCAAACAAACCAGGCCACTCCAACAGAGACTTAAAGATCAATGTGCATTTTCTTTCTGCCCCCACACAAGCGTTATTTCCATTTTACCAATTGCAGAGCAGTTCCAATTGCATTTATCTAATATGCTCTGGATTTTTCTTGGATAGATGGACCGTTTGGTATTTTATGAAACATTTCCCAGCTAGTTTAAATAAATGTGTACTGTAATAAATAGCTGGGCTGTATCTAATACAGAGGAAGCATTCACACTTTATTCGTTTTATTTACTATACGAAAATCATTTTATGGATAAACGAATTAATATTCATGAACTAAGCCTTTCATACAGAAATGTTTTCTTTTGTGCAGGCTTTTGTGTCTAGTAAAATACCAGGCCAGCCTGCTCCATGTCTTGTCTTTATTCTGAAATGAGATAAAACATGCAAGTCATAATTCATTAATGGGATCCTGTATGAACTCTGAAGCTCTTTCAAGCTGTGATGGTGAGCTTGCTGGCTCGGTTTCACAATCATCCATTCAAGACAAGGCCACACTTATGAGAGGAGAGTGTCTCTGCTTGTTTTTTGGCCTTAAATCATGCACATGTTCTCAGAGAGTGAGCTGAATTAGTTATTTACTCTGTGCAAGAGTGTGTGTTTGGTGGCAGAGTGGCAGGTAAGGGGTGGGATGCTCACTATGCATGATTCATCAGTACATGAACGAAAAAATACAACAGCAATCTTTGTCTTTGTAATTTTTTATCAAAATACAATAACTTACTCCACCTCTGAAACAACTTTCTTCAGCTGACATCACTGGGCAATGAAATAATACAGCCAGGGTCAAAAAGTCGTTTTAGGTTTTTATAAGTTTCAAGTTACATGTACTTACTATTATAATAACAATAAATCCTGCATAATTGCATGAAAGTAACCCTAAACTAAACCTTAATTCTAAACCTAACCATAAAGTAAGTACATATGCTTAATTAATGTTACTCCGTAAATATAAAATGACACTGCAACAGACCTTAAAATAAAGGAAACGGAAACTAAAAACATTTACTGAAAATATTAATTAAATAATGATCAAAAATGTTTGTGCACTTCCATTTTTCAGTGCCGAAAGCGGACCTTTCACTGACGTAATGACGCAATAACGTGCACTTGCTAGCCTGTTCCATTTACTTGTTCTCCGAATGCTTAAGAGGAGCCTCGCCTAGCCTCTGAAGGAAGTGACTTGGAAGGACCAGTCCTGCCAAGGACGTATCCTTGACATTGAGAAACACCCCTAGTCTTGAAACAGCATAACAGTTCTGCGTAGACAGACCTGACAGGTAAGAGACTCGACAGAGCATCTTTGCGCCCTGGCCTGTCAGAACTGGATGGTTAATGATACATGAGGGTCACTTTACTGCTGCCGGCCGAGCAGGTGAAAAGTACTTTAAGAAAAAAAAAGTGCAAAAGCAGATGACATAGATTCATGGTAAAGTAAAGGCTTAGCTGAGGGGGCTCTCTGATGAATTATTCAGCGTTCCATCAGACGGTGTAATAGCAAGATCTACTAGCAAGCATCATCATCACAGCTCATGTGATATCAAGCATGTGTGACTTTCTCCTTAGAAGACTTACACACACCTTGAGGCAAATATTTCTTGGATTTTAGATTTTAGTTCTTGATTTTAAAAGAATCTCAAAACATGTGCACTGGTATAGAGCCTGTTAACTAATCCTAAAACTATGAAAAATTGTTTTTAGTATTAGGGTTAAGGTTAGGATTTTGACACGTACAGTACATAAACGCTGCCTATCTTTTACAAACTGAACATTCATGCCTTCAGTCTACAAATGATGGTAAGCGGCTAATTTACTCCACAAACGGCAGCAGCCTGAGACTCCACTGTAGATCCCAGACTCCATAATTACTCTAATTACACAGACGGCCAGGCTACGGCAGACCCAACAACAACACACGTGTCTAATAAATCATACCAGACCATTTTAGAGTAAATAAAAAACTCTTTCTATGATTGATACCTATCAGCATTATTAAAAGACTCCACCCCACCTTCCATTCATAATTAACCCTGATCTTGGCTCTTTTTTTAAGGCATTCACTTAAAAAAGTGAAATGTCTGAAATGCATCACATTATGAAAGTTAAGCAGGTTTTAAACTGTATTTTGTGACTTACAATAAGAACATTATTGTGGTTTGTTGTCAATAAAATTATACTTGAACATCATTCTTGCAGTCTTGTACATTGTATGTACTACTTTGTATGTTTCATAGCTTATTACTCTTTTACAAAGACATTTTGAAAATCCCTATTGAAAAATGAATAGGAAAATACTTCAGGAATCAAGTGTCCTAAAAAACTGGGTCAGCTCTGTTGAGCTTTATAGACATATATACAGTATGATATAAATAGGTAATAAACACTGATTAAGGATTAGATTCCTCTATTTTAAAGCCTGTTAAAAACCCACCAAAGAAGGCTCTGCTTCAAACATATCCAGCAAAATCACCAATTGCAACCAGAACTTCTTCATGCCTCTGTAATCAACATTAGAGATCTAATCAGTCAAAACAGCCCTCTATTTTGACTGAACAAAGAGCTCACCATCATTCAAATGAACAAGCAAATGTTGTTCCTCTCCTGATGTTATCTCACCTTACTTCAAAAGTGTTCAAGCTTGTCGCTGAAAGTCTGTCATTTCTCCACTGTGTGTGGGGATATGGAGATCTCTCGATGGGCTCTTGTAAATCAAACTCTTTTCAGGCAGAGAACTGAGCCATCCGTTCCAGTAGGAATCTCTTTGCTTAGTCTTCTGTGAGCAGATGGTTTATATCCTGGAAGCGTTTGATGGTTAGGTTCAATATGTTTGGTTTGCCGGTTTTGATGAGCCACAATCAATGGATCGCTTGTGTGAAAAGAGCTTGTGTTTTTAAGTGGAAATCTAAAAGTCTGTTTCATATCACGGCCGGCTCAATTGATGACATATAAAAGACGTCACTCAATCCGAGAAATTCCACCAGTATTGTAATACAAGGATGATTTATTTGGTTCCTACTTACACATCACTGTGAACATAACAGGCCTAAGGGACGCCTCTACGACACATGGTTAAAATGAGCACAGTTACAAGCATTGAGATGGATAGAGGGCTACTGTTAAATGGCTAGGGAATGTGGCAGGGTTGAGGGGGATTAATCAGCTCTTCCTACAGGCCGTGTGATTAGCGTGTTAAAACTGCTGCTTGATTCCTTCAATCTGACAGAGGACGTTCAAAACATACAGTAAAAATATTCGAATTGCTTTGCTTAAGGCACTTTTAGACAAAAGTACGGAAAACCATCTGAATATGACAAGCTTATTAGGGACAATGTAAATGGCCCTGGTAGCAATTTTAAAGACAGTAATTCAAACCCTCTAGTGCCCCCAATATAGTAGTTCAAAATTTTAACTGTACACTTAAGTTTGAAAGTTTGAGGTTTGTAAGATTGTGTAATGTTTTTTTGCTCACCAAAGCTGCCTTTGTTTGAATACAGTGAAAGTTTAATAACTGTTTTTAATTTTAAGATGTGTAAACATTTGTGGAGCATTTTTGTGAGACATTAACTGTAATACTTTTTTCAGATTTTTCTAATGAATATTTTGAAAAGCTGAAAAGTTCGAATGAACAGAATTTATTTGAAACGCAACATTTTTGTAACTTTTATCAAATTAATGCATCTTTGCAGAATTAAAAAATATGTGTTTTTTAAAATATATAAAGCCCTAGAGTTTGTCCTGAACGACTTACGGGACTTTCCGAGTCTACCAGCTTGAAAAAAACGACCATGACGATCATCATAAACGGAAGGATCAGAAGCAATATTGGGACGAAGTAGGCTAGTCATTGACGGAGATGCCTTTACAGACACAAAAACATTTCCAGATATGTCATGGATAGATATATAACCTGGCGATATGAATATGTACTGTATGTATGTAGCCTAAATGTACAGGGTGGGTCATTTATATGGATACACCTTAATAAATAAACACATCAAACTTATTGGGAATTTCACAAGAAAAACAATGGTGTGCTTGGTTTTAACGTAACTTTATTCTTTCATGAGTTATTTACAAGTTTCTGACCACTTATAAAATGTTTTCAATGTGCTGCCCATTGTGTTGGTTATTAAGGTGTATCCATATAAATGGCCCACCCTGTATGTGTGTGTGTGTGTAAACATATGTATACGTGTGTGTGCATAAACGTGCGTTTGTGTTTGTTTGTGTCACTGTTTCGTGTAGACTCGAAAGGACAGGTAATTTCTTTATGCAGTTTAATAACGAGAACTCACAAAATACAGGCAGGTGACACGAACTCAAAGGAACATTAATAATCGGACGGAGGACAAGACAAACTAAACAGGCTTTTAAACAGGGTAACATTAGGGAGAAATCATGACAGGTGAGGGACACAGGTGGATACGATGAACTCATTAACTAAACAAGAACAGGAAACTGACCAAATAAGAAAAACCAGGAAGATTTGAAAACAAAGGAAAACAAAACCATGAATCATACAAACAATGACATAAGGCGTTACAGTTTGTTCTGTTTATTGAATGAAATTTCATTTATTCATGTAATTATTTACAGGTGAAAGAATAAGATATCTGTATGTTTTTTGCTTGAGAATGCAGTACTTTGATAAAAAAAAAAAAAAAAAAAATCTAATTTTTTTCTCCAAAATGTTGTATTTCTGACGAAACCTATCTGCATTCAAGTGATGATGAAACATGAACACAAAAAGATAGAATAAAATGGCAGAGGCTTGGTTCTTTATTTTGATATATAATATTTGCATATTTGCATAGCAGAAAATATTCTGAAGGCTGTCAAATTTAAGGAAAATCATCAAAAATGCTGGCGGTGGCTGTCAGCCTTTTTAAAAAAACGCTGGTGGGGAAAGAGTTAATTACTTTTCAACTGAAGAAAGAAAGACATGAACCTCTTGGATGACATGTGGGTGAGTACATTTTTTGGAAGTGAACTACTCCTAAAATTAAGTTAATTAAGTTAAAATTAAATTAAGAATAATTAAATGGAACCTAAACAAAAAAATCTTTAAAACTGCAAGTGAACGCTGCGTGTGGCACTTGTTTGTAGTGTAGACACAGAAGCAGCAAATTAATTGTGCTGGAGGGCCACTGATAACCTCATGGAGGGCTGGATTTGGGGCCGTGACAATGGTAGACGGGACAGAGGAAGGGAGGAAGAAGTAACGCTAGAGAAAAAAAGATGACAAAATGCCTTTGACCTGTCATTTCCACTGCCATCAAATATTCTGAGCCCTCACTGTGACAACTCCAATCCTGTATTTGTGCAGAGGAGGATATCGATCAAACACCACAGTAAATCTGTCTGTCTGTCAAGTAAGTTTCACCATTTTGGTCCCACTTTATATTAAGTGTCCCTAATACCTGTGTACTTCCATAGTAACTAGATGTGTATCTAGTATGTAA
>JAUCMU010000046.1:6290921-6302926 GCA_032275025.1 Enteromius treurensis | reverse complement strand
ATTTGGGTCAGGTATTTAACCCAGAAGTTGGGTCAAAAAGAATAACCCATTTTTCTGGGTTGAAATAACCCAGAAATGAGTTGGTCCCTTTTTAACCCAGGACTTGGGTCAAAAATAACCCATTATGGGTTATTTTTGACCCAGGAGTTTTTAGTGTGTACGTTTCCCAAAAGCATTGTTAGCTAACTGTGATAGTTAGTTCCATTGAACTCTATTGGTAACGATGGATCTTACGACCATTGGTTGCTTTTGGGAAACGAAATTAAAATTATTGTATATCCAGTAGAACAGACAAAACAGTCCAAAACAACTAAAACATTCCATTGTTTTTCAAGTCTGCCCTAATAAAATGACCGAATGACCTCATGTCATAGTTTAAAAGCACCTCTACGGACAGAAGCGATCGTTTCTAACCGCCCCCTTTTTAAAATCAACTACAGCGTTGTTTTTTCTCCAACAGACACAGACTCCCAGCATCCCTTGCGCGCGGAATGGCGGGTCGTGGCATGAAGTGGTAAACTGTCTTGCGCGTTCAGTCGTTTGCCCGTTACCGTCATGTCGTCGTTTGTGACAGAAGTGCTCGCCAGCTCAGGAAAACTGGAGAAAGATGACCTCGCCTGCAAAATCTCCAAACTGTCACGGAAAGTGGAAGAAACGAAGGTAAACAGTGTAGTTGAGATAGCTAGCAGCTGTCAAACCTCGAGAAAACGGAGTTAACTTGACGGTTGAAAATTATTACTGTTTAAATTATTGCTTTAAACAACCTTAAAATGATATTATTTTGATGCTTTGCACACTGACTCTTTGGTAACTTACTAATGTTAGCATAACGTTACATTGACCGACCGTTAACCAAAGTGCGGCTAACGCTCTTCTCATCACATGAAGTAACGTAACGTTAATTTAAGAATAACAATGAACACTTTGTTAATTCGTGTTTTAATCGAGAATAAAGCGGTATTGATGTGACTTGTGGCTGACGTGTCACGCTGCTGATATCATTGCCTGTCAGTGCCAGTCTGAGCTCTTGACTTCAGACAGACAGATTAAATATTATTAGCCTGATTTTACGCGACGTTGTGTTCTTTCTAGTTTTGAGACGATGTAAAATCCGATAAGCAATTTCTGTCTGGGCTCATATATTTCCCCCCCCCCTTGAAGCCTACGTTTTTGTGTTTTATTCTTTTATCATGTTTAAGGACATGAGACATTTATGTCTGACGAGATCATTGTATCTAATTCGGCGCTTTTTGTAACGTTAATGGAATTAAATGTATCAAATTAATTCATATTTCGTATCTGAATTGGAGAGATCAGTTTGTTTATACTTATGTATTAGTGAACGAAAATACAATGCTGATCTTAATGTATATCCAAACCTGTTATGCGTTTATGCATTTATTACTGTTTTATGCCTGGCCTCTTTGCTCCATACAGGAAGAGGTTACAGACATGATAAATAAAAAATATATTGAGTTTATACCAAGTATGGAGGGAGCAGAGGAGCTTCTGGACCAAGTTGAATCAGTTTCCAAAGACATTGATTTATTAAAAAGCTGCATTGAGAATGAGGTACCTTTATTTTACTAGTAATATACCATTATGCATCAGTTCCTAAAAATTAAGTGAGTCTTCCAGTAGTTTAGCATGTAAACTAAGTGTTTGCATTTACAGGTTCAGCAGAACCTCCATGACGCCGTAACAGAGTATGCTAAGCTTAAACAGCAGCTAGAGAAAAACACTGCTGTTATAGACCTACTCCAGCATCTGCAAGAGGTATGCTACCAGGATTTTCTATAGGCTTAGAGGATTTTCTAACCATAAAGCTAGACTTAGGATTTAAAGCTTGTGCATTCTTGCGATGTGATTGTGTAAGAACAGTAATTTACTGTAATTTGCCTGTTTACATAAGTTAAGCCACATAGTTTGTGTAACATAAACATTATCCCATTGTTTTGATATGCTCTTATAGTTTGACACCGCAATAGAGGAGTATCACAGGGCCTTGCAGGAAAAGAACTATGTGGTTGCAGCCAAGCAACATGGAAAGGTCAGTCACATTCAACATTAAATTAATTAATCATTTTACCACCCTGTGAATTAAACAAGTTTATAAAATAATTGTATATTTATTTTTTTAATTATAAAAAATTAGGGCTTTTCCTCATCCAGTTCAAATCCCCATTTATAGGCATATCATGAAATTAATTTGAATCGCGTTTTGGTGGATTAATAGCCCTATGAGTTTCTATACAATGTCTTAATCACATGCTTGTATTATACAGGCACAAGCTAGTGTGGATACCCTGAAATCCTGGAAAGACACAGAGTTGCCTTTAATTCGGGCCCTCAGCTCAGAGATCACAATACAGAGAGAGAATCTCATCTACCACCTTGGGGAGGAATGGCAGAAGCTGACAGTCTGGAAACTTCCTTCCACTAAAAGTAACTATATACTTTATAGCTGGTATGAAATGAAAATTCACCCTCTCTCTAATGCATGTTGTTAATCTTATTGTGACCAATTTAAACATAACTTTTGTTTCAAGTCTTCCAGTGCAAGGACTGTCTTGTCTATCAGTCTCTCTCTTGTAATCGGCCGCAAACTCACAATCAGCTCTACCTCCATTCGATACAATTAATTCATTTTTGTTTCAATAATCACAAAAGGATATGTCACAATACAGAAGATAAGCTGTTGCTGGTATCTGTCTAGATACAAATGGTATCTTTCAGAACATTCTGTCTTTGTTTGGTGGTCTAACTAGTTTTTTTTTCTTCGTTTTTTTAATAGCCGAGCTCACTAGTGTGAAGTCTTTCCTAAAAACAGCCCTTCATTTGAACAGAGGAGGATCTAAGGGAGATAAATCTGTCCCACACGCTCTTCTCCCCAGCATTCTCCAAGCACTCTCCATTCAAGGAGAGCTGCATAAAAAGATTAAACTCTTTGGTAAGAATAAGATGTGGTGTTACATCCCATTTTTCACATTTTGGTCTGTAAGTTGCCTGCGTGACTGTTTGTCAATCCTTTAGGGCAAGTGTTGTTAAAGTACATGCTGAAGCCTCTGATCATATACCCCTCGTTGGTGGTGGAAGTGAGCAGTCAGCCGGAGCAGGGCGCTGTCTTGAGCTTACAGTGTACAGAAACCAAAGCAGAGCATCCTGATCCAAGCCAGGTTTATGCCAAAGTGATCACCGTGCTTAAAACACTACATGAACACCTTTTTGGTATGTTTTCTGGTGACTAAAAAAAAGTTGATTCTGTTTACCCTAGACATTGTAGTCATGGCTAATAATTGGGTAGACTATTTCTTTAATGAGTTAGGTTTAGGTTTTGCAAAACTATGTTTTAGAAGCCCCCATAAATTCTGCACATTACATTGAATTATTACTATTATAAAACTTGATTATTATTATCATGTATCCCAACCAAAGCCTTGTTAAACTATTCAGTATGATCTGAGCAGTTTAATCCAAGCCGTGTAAAGAAATTGTCTTTTTTTATGTGTATATATATAAGCTAATTTAATTTAAACTTAAGCAAATAACACGATAAACACTAGAACCAATCAGGTATGTTCTAGCATGCACAATTGTCTGTGTTTGTTAATTTTGTGTAAGTGCTATGATGCTATCATAACAACTCAGTTTTATACAAAATATTATGGGCAATAGTACATCACTTTGTCTAAGTTTGAAGTAGGCTGATAATGTGTTTTTGCTTTCTTCAGATGTGTCTATAGATGAAAAGAAAGTTTCTGAGATTTTAGGAGACCTGATATGGGAGGAGATGTCTGAATGTATCATTCGCGAATGCCTGGTTCATTCCATACCGGGTAACAGTAGTCAGCTGGCTGAGTATAGTGAGGTAAGACTGCAAGGATCTTTCAGCACGTGACAGTGTGCAGCGTTCTTTGTAGTACAATATTCGATTGTGTTCTCAGGTTATTAAACAGACAGAAGATTTCGAGAGCAGTCTGAAAGAAATGGGCTACCTCGCAGGGGACTCGACGGACCTCTTAAAATACGCCAGGAACATCAACAGCCACTTTGCAAGCAAAAAATGCCAAGATGTCATTGTGGCTGCACGGAAACTGATGACATCTGAGATGCACAACACAGTGAAAGTGAGATCTCTTCAGATTCTCGAATGTTAATTAAGCTCTAATTGATTTTTAGTTACGATTGATTCTTCTGTATGCTCTTTGTATCCAGATCACTCCAGAGTATAAACTCTCTATTCCTAAACTACCAAGCCCCAGTGGAGGAGAGAAGGAGAGGAAGGACTCTAATAAGAAAAGTGCCCATTACGATCAGCAGAGCCTTGAAAACGAGAAGCAGCTGAGTCCCAACACTCTGTGCCTTCCTGTGTGTCGCATTAGTGAGTCAGTGCAGCAGCTCCTGGAGCTTGCCATTCTAACTCTGTCTGAGGCGGTGGGCAGCTCCCCCCAGTGGTACGTAGTAGGCATTACAGACACTAAAGTCAATCAGATACTGACTATGGAAGCTGTAATTGCGGAACTTTTTTTGCAGTGCAGTCCAGCTTTTCTACACAGTCCGAAACATTTTTCACCTATTCTATGATGTTGTGCCTACATATCACAAGTAAGTCTTTTTACTTAAGTCTTTGTCTTAAATAGCAGTATTCTTGGTATACTGTTTGTTTGTTGTTTTTAATGTGATTCTGTTTTTATAACTTAGGGACAACTTCCTGAAGTTGCCTCACTTGGCTGCAATCCAACACAATAACTGCATGTTCATCGCTCACCACCTTTTAACATTGGGTTTTCAGTTTAAACCTCACCTTCCTTTGAAAGACGGAGTGGCTTATTTTGTAGACTTGGTCCCAGGCTTCAGAAGACTAGGTAAGGGCCCACTCACATTTTAGGATACTTTTATTCAGCATTACAATTAACAATGCATTACAATAAAAGAAATATAGCCATTTTTGAGATGCATATTTTAAAGGAGTTTTCTTTGTGTTTTTAAACTAGGTGCTCAATGCTTCGTGGCACAATTGAACGTTCAAAAAGCTGAGATGTTGGAGAGACTGTCCACTTCACGTAACTTTTCCAACTTGGATGATGAAGACAATTACTCTGTAGCCAGCAAAGCTATCAGACAAGTATGATCAAGCACCACAAACTCACTGATCTTGAATAAACAGTAGACGCTTTTGCTGATTGTGCTTAGATAACAGTATATTACTGCATATTTGTTTGTGCTTGTCACTTAGGTTTCATTGTTTTTGTTTGTTTTAGGTAATTCATCAGCTGAGAAGGCTGGGAAAGGTTTGGCAGGATGTCTTGCCAGTGAACATATACTGCAAAGCCATTGGGACTCTCCTCAATACTGCAATATCAGAGTTGATTAACAAAATTATGATGTTGGAGGTAAGGCAATATATAATGCTGCTGCTGTTGTTGTTTTTTGGTGACGCCACTTAACTGTTTGAAGTGTAAACCAAGTGCTTTCATTTCAGGACATTTCTAATGTGGACGGAGAGCGGCTGCGAACACTGTGTCAAACTATCATAGAAGAAGGGCCGCTGGTCTTTAATCCATTGCCGGATGAAAACAAGAACAAAAAATATCAAGAGGAGGTTCCAGTCTATGTTAAGAAATGGATGACCTTAAAAGAGATCTCCATGGTGCTAAATGCTAATCTGCAAGAGATTGTGGACAGGTGACATACTTTTGGTCCATTTTATGGGACTTTGTCTTATTTCTTTTTATTAGCTTTTGGTTATATATTTGTTTATGTTTCAAGTTCAGAAATTTAATTGGAGCTCACATTAAACATTTTTTTTCCTTCTTATTTAGGTGGGCAGAGGGGAAAGGACCTCTGGCAGTGGAGTTCTCCTGTAATGAGATGAAGAGCCTCATTCGAGCCCTGTTCAAAAACACAGAGAGACGAGCAGCAGCCCTCGCTAAAATTGTCAAATGAACAGCCAAAAGACCAATGCAAAATAACGCTACTTGGGGCTCTTCCTTATAAATATTGTATTCTATATTTTTCTATTTTGCTGAAAGATGCATAACAATAAATGCTTTTATAAGCACATGCCTGCTCTCTTATCAGTATGCCCTGTTATCAGTATATGGATTCAAACTTGAAACTTGAAAAACACTTCAATAAAATGCAGCAATTGCATGTATTATTGTTTTAGGTTGTGGAAAGTTTTTCAATTTATTTTGTAACATGGAGGTCTTATGGGATTGAAACAACACAAGAGTATGTTTTATATATAGTTAAATATATATTTTTTAAGGCTAAAAATAGAGGGTGATATTAATTTGAGTGTCCATGCATAAGCACTTTAAGATAGGTGCGCATAGTTAAACTTTTACTTGCCGGTAGTTTTACGTCAGCGCTGGCATGACAATTTACGACACCGGCTTTGACAGCTTGAAGGTTGCCATGTATTTAAAATTACAGCCGCCTAGTCCCTCAGAATGATAAATCTTTTCAATAGAATACTCACTTATTTAATTTGAGTAAGTAAAAGATGTTGGTGTTAAGCACGCTGTGTTCATCAAATTGCTAAAAATGTTTTTCTCTCAATCATGAGAAATTTTAAACGGGAGGTTTTGTAAATCATATAAAATGTATCTGGCAACCGTAGTGCGTCACCAGGAGGACGAAGCGAAGGAGACTGTCGTAAAGTGGGATGTTTTGGAGTGGGGAGGTCATTGGAAAGTGAGGTTGTTCGGTACGTTTAAGGGGAACAGACAGCCACTTCAAGCACAGGTGTCAGATATTCTGATACCAGAGTGGCCTTACTCAAATCCAGTGTGGTTTTACAGGGGTCTTCACGTTGAAAATGTTGCGTTTAGCGCTGCGAGTGCGTCCATCTGCCAGGCTCACCCGGCCCAATGTCCTGTCGGGCCCTGCTGCTGCTGCTAGTCCACGATCCGGACCGCTATCATGCCATCATCTCAAGCGATACCACTCAAGCGGCCCGGCCCGGGCCCGGAGCTTGTGTCACGGTCGGCGTGTGTTCAACAGCATCCTCAGTAACAGATCATGGGTCTTGCGAAGCCAAGCGGCTAGTTTCAGTCAAAGCATGCGAGTGTACAGTCTGCCACCACATCAGAAGGTATGCTAAGCTAGCTAATTAACATTATTATGTACTTCCACCCCTGTTTGACTTGATTATTTTCTGTGGAGCAAGGTTTTGGGGAATGAGCCTCAGTCGCTGTTGACTTGTACTGCATCTTTTTATACATAAAGACCGCCTCAATCATCGATTACTTTTATTGTGCCATCTGCCATCTCTTCTTGTGCTCCACAGAATAAATTAAGTCATACAAATAAAATAAAAAAACATGATGGAGAATAAAATGTAAAAATTTGGGGGTGAACTGAGTACTGGTATAGCACATCAGTGCGTTTCTTCTCTTGGTGTCACCTTCAAGATGTTAAAGCTGGCTGTAGTTATATATATGTCATGAATGCTGTGAGCTGTCACAGGTCCTTTCTGACATGCCTGTGCGAAACATCTCACGAGACAGCATAACTTGCCTTAATATTAATGTAAATATTGAGTCTTAGTAGATGTCTATTATAAAACTGTGCCCTCAGTCATAGATTTCCATGTTTAGAAAATAATTAGAAATGATTAGAAAAGTGCTTTTTTGCATAATGCTTATTATATGTTAATATCCTAATAATAATAATAATAATAATAATAAGACTTTATTGACTGCCAAGTATGAAGGTTAAGGTCCAGAAAAGAATAATTCATCTGCCATCAATTTTGGGGTGAAGTAACTCTTTAATTATTCCTAACTTCATAGTGTTACATGTTATGAGAAGAATCTGTAGTCATTTATGTGAAATGCTCGCAACTTTCTGTTAATTTAACCTAATTCGTTCTGTTACAGGTGGAACTACCTGCTTTATCCCCCACTATGCAGATGGGCACTATTGCACGCTGGGAAAAGAAAGAAGGTGACAAAATCAATGAGGGAGATTTGATTGCTGAGGTGAGGCATATAAAGCGTTTTACCTGAAATATAAAGACTCCTATCAGTATTCATGTTTTAAAATTACTCTTGATTTTTTAATTTCTTTACAGTGATGACAAGTTTGAAGGTGCTCTATGCAATCTTGCAAACACTGGTGGCACAGGATGTGCACCAAAACAAAAGCAAACTTCGTCCAACCAATCGGCAAGAAGAGGTGGGGTTTAACGCGCATTGCCGATTGGTTGGCCGAAGTTTGTTTTTGTTGTGGTGCCCAAAGTGTTTCTTTTGGTATTGGAGCCTCTTTCGAGAGCGGGTTTTTTCCCAATGCATTCAGAGGGCAGACAGCAAGATGATCAAGGGGTGATGCGTACGGTTTGAGATAAAAATGAAATCGAGCTAAAATCCTGCAACATCGCATAGAGCACCTTTAAGTAGTCAGTCACAGGCTTGGAATAACATGGGAAAATACGTAAATCATGTACATTTGTGTGAACTATCCCTTTAAGTCATGCATCAGTCAGGACACTGCACAAAACCGGGCTGCAGTCGTGTTATTCATCCTCCTTCAAATAAGAATCAAACAAACAAAATCAATGCTGTCTTTATGTAGCTTATTGCATAACTCTGAATAAATGTTTCCTGTGCAGTCTCTCCTGGGTAATACATTTATGCATAAGGAATGAAGTGGTGTTCATTTAGTTGGCTTTCATGCTTAATTTATGACAATCAACTTGCGCAAAAGGATGTTGTGCAACATAACACATCATCTGCCAGTACGTTTATGCACTGCTGCGGCGAATTGTAACAGATTCCCATGAGTATAAAATGTGTCAAACGTTTAATGTCATATGGGGAAGAAAGACAATTCCTGAAGGAAGAGTCGCAGTTCCTATAAAGAAGCTAAAGTATGTTGCCAGGAATATTAATTGTGCCAAAAATACAAAAAAATAAGTAATCACGCATGTTCAAGTTTCAAGTTGCTTATCAAAAACCTAAAGCCTGAACAGATAGAAATATGTTTTGGTTATGTAAGTGAAAATGTTCTTTTGAAAACAGTGAAGTATTTTTTTTTTTGTAACACTGACAGAATAACACTAAGAATCCAGCAGAATAGAAACGATACTTTATCAGAACATTAATAAAAATAAAGCCAAATTTCTTTTGTTTAATAGGACAAAAAAAAGGACAAATAATCTTTCGATTCTCTTTTTGAAACAAAAGCACGAAAGGATGATTTGGTGTAGTGCTTTAATATGCAAAGTGATTTCAATTCATGCCTCAACTGATACAATTGTATTATTTAGCACACAAACAAAACGTAGATGTAATTAACATATGACCTTGCACGCAGTGTGGAGGAAACTACTAAGAAATTGTAGCTTGTCAAGGATTCCAATTTGAAGCTCAAACTGCAGTCGTTGTTTTTTCTTTTGTAAATTACCTTCCTGCAAAGTTTAACTCCAACCTTGATCAAATACTCCTGAACCAACTAATTAGGATGTTGGGAAGCACTTAACAGAGCTGGACCTTAAAGGGTTACTTTACCCCAAAATTAAAATTCCGTCATCAAATACTCACCCTCATGTCGTATCAAACCCATAAGACCTCTGTTCATCTTCGAAACACAAATTAAGGTATTTTTGATGCATTCTAATAGCTGCTTGGCCCTCCCATAAATACCAATGTAAAGAACACGATCACGTTCAAAAACATTTCAATGAGATCGGTCAAATAATCCAAGTGACATCAAGGGTTCAACAGTAATTTTATGAAACTAGGAGAATTTTTTTTGTATGAAAACGAAACATCTTCTCTGCATCATTGTAGCACCATTCTGGAAAGTATTCACAGGATGCAAGTTTCGTACACGGTTATGTGTCAGCATGACGAAAAATGTTTGCGTTCAGTGAAACAAACCAGCACTACAGTGATGCAGAGGGCCTTTTTTGTTTTGTGTGCATACAAAATGTATTTTCATAGCTTCATACATTGCGGCTGAACCCTTGATGTCAGATCTCCTTGCTAGGTTTCTGGACATTGATAGTGTTCATTACACAGCTGTGGGAGGTTCAGACGGCCATCAAAATGCATAAAAAATGTCTTAATTTGTGTTACGAGGTTTTATGGGTTTGGAATGACACGAGGGTGAGTAGTTCAATCAATCACTTTTTTTTTATAAAGCGCTTTCAACAATACAGATTGTGTCAAAGTACTGAACAGCATCCAATTGGAGAATAGAGTGTCAGTAATGTATAATGTCAAGATTAAACACTCAATCTTCAGCCAAAGACATTTAATTACTGACTAAAGAGCGACAATAATCGCTAGAAATTCCCCACTTGTGCAAGCCAGAGGCGACAGCGGGAAGGAACCAAAACTCAATTGGGGGGAAAAAAATCTTGGGAGAGACCTTAGGAGTCTCAGTTGGGGGACCGGTTCTTCTCTGGCCAGAGGAAACCAGCACCTCTTTTCCACTTGAATTTTAAATGCAACCATGTCAGAATAATTAATGACAGAATTTAAATTTGGGTTCAGAATAAGCCTTTAAAGGGTCAGTTCACCCCAAAACAGTTTTGCCAACTTAGCGACTTCGTTGCCATATTTAGTGACTTTTCAGACCCCTTGGCGACATTTTTCCAAAAAAGCGACTAGCGACAAATCTAACGACTTCTTTGACAAACCTCAGTGAGGCTTTGTTTTCGCAGTGCACACACAACTCTCTCTGCGTCTATTCTGTTCACCAATCGGTGAATGGTTAAAATAGATATTATGTTGCTTCGAACTCTATTTTACATGCAAACATAGCCAAAATCACAGCACAGCTATTGTCTCTTTCTTATGTGTATTTGATTTTCATCAGACAACGGCTCGATTATAATTAAGTTAAATTGAGAATTTGGGTGCATTAAATTACATTATGTGACCACATAGAAGCAAGATAATATGACACACTGATGTAATAAATTAGCAAATTGACATATGACGTCATCCAGCGACTTTTTAACCAGGCTTTAGCTACTTTTGATTGAAAAAAAATTGGCAACACTGCCCCAAAAGCATAATTAAACCCCTAGGACCTTTGTTCATCTATGGAACACAAATTCAGATATTTTTGCTGAAATGGAAGAGCTATCTGACCCTCCATAAACAACAACGCAAGTGAAATGTTCCCAGATCCAGAAACGTAGTAAATACATCGGTAAAACAGTACATCAGACATTGGGGGGACGTAATCTGCGGTTTCATCAAAAATATGTGCTCTGAAGATGAATGAAGGTCTTACGGGTTTGTAAGGTGAGTAATTAATGACAGAATTGTCATTTTAGGGTGACCTAACCCTAAACTTGTGAATGGCAGGCAAGGAATTCCAGAAATACTCATGATTTAGATTCATGTGACAGAACCCAGCAATGTAGCATTCTATAGTTGGACTGTGTTACAAACATTAGCTGAGCTGGATACTGAAAAATGTAGTTAGGTAGTGTAGTTAAATTAAATGAGGTGTTCCCCAACACTGCTGGTATTTGCTGAGCATATTCATAAACATACATGGAGCGAAATCAGCACAAAATAACAGCTTTATATCTCTTGACGTTTGGATGTCCAGAGCAAATGAAAAGCTGCAGTCCAATAGTCCTTGGTTATCTTCCATCTGTGAAGACATTTTATCCAGTCGGTTAAAGGAGACTGCTTAAACGGTGATGTGAAATAGATGGAGAATCGCATTTTCACTTCTCTCAAAAAGGAGCTGCTCAACTGGAGTAGGACCCCCGCAAAGTACGTAATGTGAAAAAATCTTCACGCCGACAACATTTTCACTTCTTTCGGGATGTACTGCCATGTAACCAAATGCTTTGGAGCTGCAGGGAAATGACATGGTGACGCCGAATGGTTAACGAACTTCTAAAATCACAAGATCTTCACTAGCACCTAACTCCAGATGGGGAATGTTATGCTGTAAAGGTGCCATAGAATGCATTGAGAGAATATTTTAAATTGTTCTCTGATATGTACATAGAAGGTATGTAGCTTAGG
>JAUCMU010000046.1:6253733-6282055 GCA_032275025.1 Enteromius treurensis | reverse complement strand
TGACAGAAGACGGACTAAACCAAAGAACACACAGACAGGGGGGAGAACAAGACCAGACAGACATGGAACATGACAATAATTATGCTGATTCATTTTTATATAATGCAACGAATCAGCATAATTAGAATAATTTCTGAAGGGACATTTGATACTGAAAATACAGAGCAATGGCTGCTGAATATTCTATACTAATTCTATTCTATACTAATAATAATATACATATATATGTAGTATTATTACTTTGTACAATATTACTATTACTACTGATTGCTTATCAAATAAATGTGGACTTGGTGTTCTTCTATTCTATGAAAAACACAACACCAAACCTTTAAATACTAGTATGTAAGATAAATAATATTTTAGATAAATGTGGCCAGTTGTACGCTTTACTTTTGTCATGCTAAATAAATAGTTTCAAACATACCTGAAGTAGGGTGTCTGGAACAACACAAAGAAATATCAGGACTCTTGTCCAATGAAATTAGAAATTAGAGACGAATGGTTGGATAATACAAATGCTGCATAGGGACCTCTGGGAAAACCTCTAAATGACGACTCTAATTGGAGGATCGTTTTTGGATCAAACTTAAATGTATTTTAGTACAAACATAAAACTCAAAATTCTTTGCAGGGCCTTCTGGGAAAACATCTGAGTGATGACTAGGCCCACACAAAATCTGTGCCCACAGTACAACCCACAAATCGTCCTGCAGACTTTCTCAGAATTGGAAACCCATTACTCATAAAGTTTCTCTCACCTCTTTCCCCTGTTTGTGTTTGTTTGCTTATTTAATATTTTGGCTAATCGTTGTGCCTTTTTTCTGAGTAAATCTGAATCCATTCTTTACATTTTCCTTTTTAAAAATAGATTTTTAGCATTTTTGTTGTTTATTTGGATAAGACGGTGTGCAAGTGACAGGCTTTAAAAAGCTTTACTGTTTATTGTTACAAACAAACCATTTCTCTATAATGCCCAAGGTCATGTGTACATATGTCTAGTTTAATTATATGTATGTATATGCATGTCATATCTAACAGTTTAGGATATGCTTTGTTAAAAGCAGTCACATTTTATCATCTAATTCCAAGTTTTTAAATCAGATATATTATTTTATCTCTAAATCTGTCTAAACCAGGTCTCAACTTGATCACCATTGATGGGCTGAAGCCAGAGACCACGTATGACGTCAAGATATCAGCCATCAACGGCAAGGGTGAAGGAGAGAGCAGCTCCCCTGAGAGCTTTAAAACCCAACCTGTCCGTAAGTGCCTCTCTCGTTCTGTCTTCCTCTGTCTTTAAATCCCTCTGTATCATATGACCCTATAGCGCTCTCTTTACCCATCAACCCCCCCCCCTCCTCAGTGCAGCAGCAGCAGACCTCACTACCCACAATGCATCCCTGCTTTGGTCCCTGCTGGATCTCACTCTTAGGAGATGCATTGCTTGTCCTCTGTGTGTGCTTCTGTATTCTATGTGGATGTGTGTGTTCATTTAAGTCTGTGTCCGTTTATTTAAACAATATCCTGAAGGTCATCGTGTCACTGCAGCCTCTCACCTCAGCAGTGCTTCCCAGTGATGTGGCGCTCCTCCCCGTCCTTACAGCTCTTCTGCCGGTGCCAGCATGTGCCAGGCAACAGCTGTGTCTCGTGTTTACTGAGAGCTGTGTGCTCTGTTAAGTGTGGTCTGTGTTGATTGGGCACTCTTCTGTAGAGTAGATGATGAAACCCTCTTTAACCTGATATCCACCATCAGATCAGGATTAGACTCTAAGAAAGTGTAATATCAATAATAAGATCTAATCTTCTTGAAGCTGGAATATTTTGCATAGATACTGCATTTGTGTAGCAGGAACAGTTGGAGATAATTCTAGTATTTCTCATGTTTGACTAGAATTAATTTTAGTGGTTAAGCTTTAATATACAGTACACTAGGTGTGCGATGAATGCAAGCCTGTTTCTGCCTTAATTATAAAAAAAAGACCTTAGTTTTATCATAACTGCATCTTATACATATGAATTTCGTCATAATTGTACATTTATAATCTCATAATTACGGCTATTTATTAAATCTCAATTTTGGTTTTAAAGTTCACAATTTTAATACATAGTTGTGGCCTTGTACTGTATATCACAATACAGACTTTTTAATTCATGTTTTAATTGCAATGTTATAAACTTTATACCCCATATTGTAGCTCATAATTATGACATAGTTTTCATAATTTTGTCATTAAATCTCAAGATCACAACTGCAAATTTGTCATCATTGAAAATGTACACAGTTATATCATAAATACATTGTAATTCATACAATCAGGACTAATTACCTTGTGTACTTTATATGAGTAGGCTATATATTCAGAATGGCAATTTTATAGCTCTCTATTAGAACTTTATATGTCACTTCTTTATTACTTTAAGCTTATTTCTTGCACTCAGGTGGAAACAGGCTTCCATAGCTATTTAAAATGTGAAGAGAGGTGAAATTTGAGATTGGTTTGCAGTGTTTGATTGGTTCTGTGTTGTGGAGCTCTCCGCATTAATGAAACATCATCCATATTTAGACTTCGCAATGTAGTTTTCAAAATTCCTACAAATCTACTGGTTTAATTACTGCATGTCACATGAAGCCGTTGGCTCAGAATGTTCCACTTAGAAAGCAGATTAGAAAAGTCAGTTTGCAAGAAATGTGGGATGAGCAGAAACACAGTTCTAGTTTGATTATTCAATTTCCTTTTGCACTCGCAGGGATTAAAGGACTAAAGTTTAAATTGCAGAAAATGTCTTATTCCTTGTTGCTTTATTAATCCAATTTATTGATCTGATTCAGTCGATTCAAAAGCACATTGTAATAACATTACAAAAAAAGAAGAAGTGGCACAGCAGTAAGCGTTTGCGTTTGAATACCCAAAAGCTTTGGGGGAATCTTAGAGAAATTAGTAAAATGACACGAAAAAAGTCTTGTTTATTCTTTCTTCGGATGCACAATAGCTCATGGCAGGAGTGAATTGCTCCATTGATGTAAGTCAGACTGGCATGTACAGTATTATCTCACTTATCTCACTTTTCTTATCATGTTTCATCTTTGCTTCAACACCCTGTGTTTTCACAGTCCCCACATTCGCTCTCTTGCCTGCACTCATTTCACAACAGCTAATTGGGTCACCCACTTTTGCCATTTTGGGACATAACATCCCATTCACATAGTATATTCTGACCAAGTGTGAGTCAGCAAGGTGATTTTCTCACCGCTTTATAAGATGTACCCCAAAATGGCAGGTTGGGATTGGCCTCCATTTTATTCATTCATGGTTCTCATCATGTTTTCCATCTTTTTTTTCTTTTTTTTTTTTTGTTCCACTGGACATCAGGCTCCCCTTCCGGAAGTAAGTGTTCCATCTCTCTGCTCTCTTTCTTTCGCATTTCTGTTTGTTTTTCCATTTGCTTCCATTACAGCCATTGCAACACTCCTGCCAAATCTACTAGTAAGCCTTCAGAGAAGATGGTAAAAGCTTGAATAGAAAGTTAAAGTCTCCATGAAATGGGATATAGAATGGAGTTTTCTTTCCTGCATTTGATGGAAGTTAAAGGACTCATCCTTTTTTAGAATAGCCAACAGGCTATTACTTCACAGTCACAAACAGTGTTTGGACTTTAAGTAAAATGGTGTCTATAATTTACAAAGAGGGCGCAGTTTCTTACTAGAGAGCATTTTCTTGGACAAAAAATGATGAGGGGTATAGATATAGACATGGGTTTGTCGAATTCTGGGGGTCTTTAAATAAAAATGTATTGAGAATGAATTTTTGCTTCAAGTGGTCTCTCATATCTCGACGGCAAATTAAGTAAAAAACTGAATTTCCCTGAAAACTCTATAGAATAACCTGTGCTTTAAAGAATCGTGGTGACTCACATTATATCTGTTGTTGTACTTTCCAAATGGGATTCCATTCTATTACTCAAACAAGGATCAAGGTTTTCTATGAGATCGTTTAGACCAGTACATTTTCTCTCTTTTCAGTCCTGGAGGCTCAATTGAGAAAATTGCTTTTTATCCAAAACCTACAGTAAATATGCACCTGGTTCAACTCAATTATGCTACACGGAGCAATTAGCACTTGATTAATTGAATCAGGTGCGTTAGGTCAAGGCTTGAAATGAAAATTTCCCTAGGCTCCCTGGGGTCTGTTGATGAAAAGCCACCGTTTAAACGTATATGTTTGTATTTTTTAATATAAAAGATGGTCGCTGGTGTGTAGATTCCCCTTTAGTTTGCTCTTATCTTTACATTTTCATTTACAGCACTACACATAAAACCCACCGAAGTCTCAAAACAAGCTTTTTACATCACACTCGTAGGATAGTTGCAACCTCGTTGGCCAATGTTGGTGTTTAATTCATAGTTTGTGAGGGTGATTGCTTTGCAAAACAGCAATTTTAAAACATTCGAGCTGTAGAATGACTATTGTTTGTTTATGCAAGGCAAAGCAAATAACATTGTGATGAAGCTGTTGCTAATTTAATTGACAGTATTTTCTTGTTGTGGCTCTCTATTGTTCTCATTATCCCTGACAGGGATCATTTGGCTGTGGAAGCTTTCTCATGATCATTACACAGCGGAGTATAAAAAGAGGCGATGGGCGATGCAGAGACCGTCTCTCGTAATGGTACTGCGATGTGGTCGTGTTCAGATAAGATTGATGGCATTATTCTCTGGAACTATACCTGCGTGAATTTAAGAGGTGATTGGCAGGACAATGATCCAGGAACTTCAAACACTTACTCATCATTTATCAATTTGTACGTGACAAAGCGAGACCGCCGGCGGCATCGACACTTGTCAAATGATGGCTTCGCAAATCTGTTGGCAGTTTATTTGTTTCGAGCTTCCAAACCGAAGAGAAAATGATGTCAGTTACAATTCTTCAGAAACCTCAGAAGTAATTCTAACAATATGTTTTCTTTTCACTCTTTTAATATGAACAGTCGTAATCAAGTTGTTTGTTATCTCAGAAACAATGAGTCTTGCTATATCTAGGGCAGAAAATGGTTTGTTAAGGCAATAATTCACCCAAAAATGACAGTACTGTCAGTTCTCGATTTTACAACCTCATGTCATTCCAAACCTCTATGCTGTTTTTGCAGTTTTTTTTCTCAGTGTTTTCCCTGCTTAAAAGCTTTTGCCAGCCTAAACTGGTTTGCTGCTTTTAGGCGGTCTTCTAGGCTGATCTTTGACAGATTTTATACTGGTTTTAGGCACTATTTTGGAAGTCTAGTAGACCAGGGGCCTCTATCATAAAACAAGTTTACCAAATAAGCCAGGCTTGTTTTAATTAGTCTGACTTATTTTAAACCAAATCAAATGACAGTAAGTCAGACTAACTGAAATAAACCTGGATTATTTGGTAAACTTGTTTTATGGAACAGGCCCCAGGTTAGACTTGGTTTGGTGTTTTATATTTATAGTAGGGTTTTCCATACTTAGACAAATTACAGTGTCCACTTAGACATATCAGACATATTACTGGTTTAAAAAAAAAAAAAAAAAAGTAATAGTTTAAAAAGAAATTTTTGGCAATTCGGTTTTTACATCTTACATACTAAATATTGTTAAACCTGTGTAATAGATATATTTAATTTTAGACAAGCTATACAGTTTGGCTTGAGAGTCAGTAATGACATAATTCCACTTTGTTATTCATATAAGAAACTATCATGACTTTAAACGACTTGAAACATAGTTTATGAGTCATATAGACCTCTTTTGTGTTGCCTTTGTAGCTTAACAGACTGGTCAATATGTACTGCCATTTAAAACAGGCAGATGGAAACTATTCTAAGTGGTTTCACAGACAAAAATAAAAGTAGACAGCTTTGGAGCGACATGAAGTTCAGTAAATAATAGTCAAATTGCACTTTTGAGTGAACTATTTCTTTAACAGTTAGGGAAGCATGACAGATTGACTCCATCCGTTATAAAGCAACAGCACTTCGGCAGTGAATGGCGTAGTTTGACGTAGATGGAGTTTCAAGTAAGATGTACGGTGGTGCTATCAGGTGCATGTCAGAGATTTATCACCACAGGCCATCCACAGTTCCAGCCAATAGACTGCCCAGAGCACTGGAGGAAGAGGAAGACAATGACACAAAAGACATTGTTGCCAGTAGCGAGACTGAGACTATCTCAAGAGCAAGGATCCATGCCTCTGGCCTCCGCAGCCTGTGGAAATTGTAAAAGAGCACTATATAATTCACATTACTGCGGTATGTGCTGCAGGGACCAGTGATTCAAAGTGTGAGAGCTCCCTCTTCATTTTATGTGCTATGAGCGTGAATGAAGAGGCTGGGATTGTGTATAGAGATGGAGTGATGACAAAGCTAGCTAGGCCTGTCACATAAGCGATAGAGGCAGGAGTGATGGGCACCTCTGGGAGTTTTCTGATGGATAATACCACCTCTGCAGCTCACTGCGGTAAGGTCATCTCGGGTGACAGCTAAAATATTCACAGCGACAAATAGGGGACTCTTTCCATGACTGTGTGCCAGGCTTTCTGATTGCTAGCCTGTGCGCGGGTCACTCCGCTCCCAGAGGGCACGTAGACTCTACTGACAGAGCCTTTCTTTGATATGAATGCGATCACCACAGACCGTAAAGGATCAGAGAGCACAGCGGCAGGGACTGTAACTATGGAGACCTGCTGTGGAAATGGCCTCTGATCTGAAAATAGTAGGTTATCCAAAACTAAAGGGAGGTCAACTCAGAACCCGACTCGAAAGTCAAATGGACAATTCGGACATTTAACCTACTGTGTTAAAAAACAGCTTTGATCTTTTTCTTAATATATGTTTTGTTTTGTTTTGTTTTTGCCTGGTTTGTTTGTTTTTGTTTTTATTCCTTTACCAGACACTTTTGTCCAAAGCGACTTACAAACAATAAACAAAACAATTCATGTTTTGTTTTGTTTTTGCCAGGTGGTTATGTTTAGAGCTTCTCTTTTTGTCATCATTAATGATATTGTTTTACATATTAAAAGCTGCAGGTCCATAACTTTTGGCGCTACAGCAGTTAATAAACAAAGCTGTGTCGTGTTGCGAAAGAATATTGTAACTGGCACTACTTCTCTCTGTGTATGTCTATGGCGAATCACGCAGATATTTGGTTACTGCGCAGTGGTACCAACCCAAACCAGTTCAAATAGTGAAAATAAAAACAGTTATTATAGGTGTACCATATTGATTCAGGAAAAGGCAAAAACACGGTTTGGAAAATGTTTTCATGTTGTACTCGCTTATTATACAAATGTAGTAAACTGTGAACACACAAGTTACAGACTGCGGCTTTAAATTTAGTTTAATATTTTATGAATTAAACTATTCAGTATATTTTTCAATAATAATTGAACTTTTGAAGTATCAGCTGTTTATTCTTAGGTAAAAATAATTTACCATAATTGCACAAAACAAAGATATGATTTAAGTAAATTACCTTTAAACTGTAATAATTGTATTACATTTTTATTAAGTAAATTAATTCTGAATGTTTAGTAATAATACAAATACTATTCATAAAAATATATCAACATTATAAAATATAATAAATATTATAATACAAAAGTCAAATCAAACGTAAGGATTGCAAATAAATAACAATAGTACTACTACTAATATTATTAATATCAATAAATTGTGAATGTTATGCTCTTAGTGTTGTATTTTAATGTTTATTGTCATAGTTATTGTTTTGTCAAAAAGAAGAACAAAACCAGTCATAAGTAGCGCAGGTATATATATAGCCAACAATATGGGCCAAATATTTTTGTTTTATTTCAAAAATCTTTAGGATATTAAGTAAAGTTTTCTATTTTCTATGGAGATATTTTGTAAAAAATTATATATATATATATATATATATATATATTTTTATTTTTTTTATTTTTTTTTTTTTTATATATATATATATACATTTTTTGTAAATATATATAAACTTACTTTTTGAATTTATGGATTGCCAAGGACAATTTATTAAGGCAATTTTCTCAATATTTCGATTTTTTGGTGCCCTCAGATTCCAGATGTCAAATAGTTGAATCTTTACTATACTTAAAAAACATACAGCAATGGAAAGTTATATATTCAGCTTTCAGGTGATGTATTAATCTCAATTTTTTTTTAAATATATTTATTTTTTTTATGACTGGTTTTGTGCTCCAGAGTCACATATACCAATTAAAATAGGTTCTGCATATCAGTTTTCAGACACTTAAACAATTAAATAATTTGTACTGTATTGATTCAAATATAAAACCCCATTTGTACAGCCAAACCTCTTTAATAACACTTTTAGCAATCATACTGAGGGCACAGAAAGTAGACTGTAAAACACTTCATTAGATTGTGCTCAGTTATTTAGTACCCCTGAGAGATGGTTTAAACTAGGTCTATTGCCTAGCACATCTGGTGGTTCTCAGTGGTTTCTCTGCTTCAGTGCTGGTGAATACATCTTTCAGAGATAGAGACACAGGCCATCGACCTAGCAGATGGTCCACATCCTCAGGTAGAGTTCTGGAGTGCTTTAATTGTGATCACCGCTGCAACAGCATTAACACCCCCTTCATTCCCCTTGACATGAAACACTTATGATATGATAATCCTTATTATTCCGCAGAGCAATTTACTTCTCTGTCTGAGACGCTCTGTGTGCTTTGAACCTCGGCCTCTGCTCTGTGATATCTACAAAGCACTACACAACGTAACTGCCCCACAGCGTTTCATCAGACCACAGCGGATAATATAGTTCCATTTTAGCATGTATTTTTTCATCTGCGGAGCAGTAGACCAAATTGAAGAACAGAGCAGTGTTTTGTGAGATCAATAAGCCTGCAGTGACTAGTTGTGTGCAAGTTAAAACACTGGAAATCAGTGAGAAGAAATATTGAAGCTTGTTAATATTGTCTTTTTAAGCTAAAATAAATCTGCATTTTTTTTTATCAATGTAGGTTTAAATAGATAGTTCATCTAAAAATAAAAGTCTTTTATTCTCCCTAATGTCATTCCAAATCCGTATGACTTCCTTTCTTCTACATAATTGGAGTAATTTTTGAAAATGTGATGTTTTTTCTGTGAAATTGCAGTGAATGTGCACAAACTGGGGCTTGCAATGTCCAAAAAAGGTGCAAAAGCATTATAAAACTGACTTCTGAAAAAGTGTGATTGCCTTGTACTGTATGACAAACAGGCAAAAATGTTTTAAGTGGGATCTTACTCATCCAGTTCTTAAATTCAGCTCACTGAATCATTGATTCTGTATCGATGGAGACCAGTGAACAAATATCATCACAAAGTGCTGAATTACTTTTTATAATTCCTTTATAATTCTTTTGTGGCCTTTTGACAACTTCAAAGCTCCTTTCCACATCTGAAAAGCACAACCTGTACGTTTATTCAAATTTGCTTTTGTGTTCCACTGAAGGAAGAAAGAAAGGGTTCATACAGTTGTGGATCAACACAGGGGTGAATATATGATGACAGAATGTTCATATTCGAGTGAACTGTTCCTTTAATCCTCCAAGGACTAACTGACGAAAATGTTAGCACTTGAGGCTCCTTTTGTCACCAAGTATCTAGAAATTCCTTGAAATAAATTCACAACTGGTGCAGAAAGAAAGAGATTAAAGACAGAAGCTCGGCACTCTTTAGTCAAACAGTCTTTGAAACTCTAACATAGTCTGTCATCTGTCAGACACTCGGCTCACAAACAGACTGTGCTTCTGTCTAATTGCGTTAAGCTTAAAAGAGGAAACAGGGGATATTTCACCCCCATCATATCATTACCTTCCACTCAAACTACTTATCGTTTAACTCTGAGGCTCTGAGCTTCAGCTCAATGAAAGCCAGCCTTCTCTCAGATTAGATAGATGAAGGTATATTGAAGGTGATGATGTCTGAGTCACTAGCGCTAATGCACTTTCAGGAAAATACCACACTTTGAATCGAGTGTCCTCCGTCACGCTCAGCTTGGTCAGTAATGATGTTTAAATACAGGTTATTGTGTGCATCTCGGAGACCGGTATAGTCGTCATAAGCGTTAAATTGTCTGTGCATGATCCAGAAGAGGCTGTTCTTTTAAAAATGTTGTTGCTGTCTTACTTTGAATGATGGTGTTATTTCTATGTTCTTTGTACTTTGTACTCCAAAAAAAATGTAAGTGTGGTGAAGTAATATACAACAGTAGCACAAACTCAATTCAATACACTGTACAGTATGTGTTTGCGTATATATTTTACTACCAGTTCACACAGAACACATCTCCTTCCTCTACTTTGCTTTTTATTATTTCTTTCATTATTTTTGTTTTTAAAAAAGAGCATTTCGAAATTTCTAATCGGTAAAATGTAAAAATATATATTTTTGTAAGGCTGCATTTATTTGGTCAAAAGTACTGTAAAAAGTGATATTGTGAAATATTATTGTAACTGTTTTCTGTTTTAATATATTTTAAAATATAATTAATTCTTGCGATGGCATTAGTGGCTCTTTCAGGTTAATTTAATTTAGTATTTGATAAGAATGTCTTATTATTATGAGTGTTGAAAACAGTTGTGCTAAAATACTTTTATGGAAAGCAAAATATATATATGTTTTATTTCATGAATAGAAAGTTTAAAATAACAGCATTTCTAAAATGTTGGCAAAGTAAAGTATAAATAGTATACATTAATAATACCAAAATATTAATTATTTTTTATAAACATTTGAATAGTAGTGTGTATTACATAAGATTTACTGAAAAATCTGTGGACTTCTAAACCAACAGATAATTATTTTATTTGATCATTAATTCAATGATTTGTTTTATATTATATAATAATATAAATATTAATATATTATATTTACTAATTCCTAAAACATGTATTCAGTGAACGTTTCAGCATTGTGATATCTTGATTTTGTACACTTTAAAAATGGCATTCTTTTTGCGTAATTTTATATTAAATTCTTCTCATTAGACTTCAGTAGCCCATGCCAGATATCCAACTGGATGACTAAAGTCTAATAAGATTAAATAGTTTATTAAATAAATAGCAAATTAATTAAATAAATATATTTTGCCATACATTTAAATGTATCATTGCAATATTTCAAAGGACATCCCAGTAAAGCCCTTTATATTCACCTTCATTGACCATATGTCTGTGTCTCTACACCAAAGTCTTTTAATTTGATTCGCATGCACTTTTGCCTGGACTGGTTGAATGTTGCTGAGGTGTGTTGTACACTAGTTAGTTGCTATGAAACTGTTGCAGCAGTGGTTCTACAATCAGTCCGGCACAACGGAAGCACATCTCACCATGTTCTCACCATCTTCCAGTGTCTTCAGAGACTCCAACTTCCATTCCTCCAACCACTGCCGACCTTAGTGAGTATGCCGACTGTGTGCAGTGTCGTTTGCCACTCGTTTGTTCGCCTCACCTAGACCATTGTTCTGAAATCAACACGTTCGCACTAGACCGACAACGCACGTCTGTGATAGAGCAGAGAGTCCGTGTAGATGTTAGTGAGAAACTGGCATCAAGCCTCCGTAGAGAACCATCACTAACATCCGCTTGTAGACCAGCTCACCTGTCTAACATGTCACTGCATGGTAGACGTACTGGAATATGACATGCTTCTTTGTGCTAATGGTTTATGAACTCATGATGTGTGCTGAATTTTTATGCCGTTGGATGTGCAGAAAGTTGTGGAAGCAGCATGACACTTGCAGTTCTCCTATTGTGCACTCTGAGATATTAATGAGACGTGGTGCGTACTGTCACGATTGTAGAAACTAATGGAGCTGTCTTCACAACATTAAGCAAAATTGTCAACATTAGCGTTCTTAGGAGTGCGTGACATCCCTCTGAGATGCAAGCACAGAGGCTTTTAGCCGAAGAGTATTGCAGCACAGGAACCATCATCATAGAACAACCTGTGTTTAAGTGCACAAGGATTCAGACTTGTACAATCACCAAATTAACAAGAGACGTCTTATAACGTGTGTTTCGCCTGCGAATTTTGATCCTGAACACTAAAACATGCTCTCTCACTTCCCTCTATCCTGCGAGAGACGCCACCATGCGTTAGTTTGGAAATAGAGTTACCATGACAGCACGGATTACACCTGATCTCTCGACAAACAGACCACAAATTGGGAGGGTCTGAAAAGGTTTTCCGCTGAAAGATAGTTCCTTTCGGGAGACAGCTATTCTGTCTCATTCAGTCAGAGAAATGACAGGGTCTTTATCTTAGAAGTAGGCAGTTGTTTGACTATTGTCTGCTTAGTTGACATTGACTGGCAGGTTTGAGATTGCGCCAAACTAAAACTTCCTCAGATGTCAAAGAAATTTAAATATAATGGTGTTTTTAGGTTTTTAGGGTTGTATAAGCAAACAAAAGATCTGTTCTTTTGAATGATAATGAGTCATAATCAGTGTGAAGATTTTAGACTTTCTAAATTGCTTGACAGCCACAGTTTATAAGGAACCCTGGTGGTTTACAGACGTTCATTTCAAATGGCTTCAAAGGCTAATGTGAATGCATATTTGTGTGTGGAATGTTCCTATTTACTCTTTTTAATTAGTACAGATTGCCAACTCATTTAGCCAGACGATATTTAAAAAGCTAGAAATTCTTTATATTGCAAGAAAGATTTAATTTAAAAAAAAAAAGAGATCTTTTATCTTTTAAAGATTTACTTTATTATGATAGGACAGATCAGACCTGAAAGGAAGCGAAGAAGAAGAGACCAGGAAAGACCCTCAAGTTAGGATTTAAACTCAGGACACCGGTTGCGCAATGCCACTGGAACAAGGCTATTGGCGCCAACCAATTTATGCATTTTTCCATGTAACTTAAGTATCTGAAGGTGTACATCTGACATCACATCTAGGGCCAGATTTACTAACAGCTTGTGCCAGCGCAAATCGTCTTTTGGCATTACAATAGTACAATACTAAAGACCCACAGAGAAGAATTGAAAACGCTGAAAAGGTATGGACAGTTATTTTTGTGCCTGACATTGTTGAATATGCATATGTAGGAGTTTTCCTTTCAGACACAAAATGTATGGGGTTGAGAGTGATGAAATAAATCACACTTATATTTGTGCTTGTCAAATTACTGGTATGTGTGCCATTGTTTAACGCCCCCAAAAATATGCCTTAAAGCAGGTGGTAATTTGTCCTGCTCTTGGTAGAATGTTCTGTCTTTGTGGAAATGATCTGGTACTTGTATTTTCACGTTGTTAGTAAATGCCTTTCAGAATTTCCCCCTCCCATCTGTGTTTTTACGGAATTGCATTCTACCACTAATTTGCCCTGTTTAGTAAATCTGGCTCTTAGTATTTGACTTGTAGACTGCAGACCTTTAGTTGTGATGGAAAACGCTGCTCCTCAGCTTCTCAGCTACAGTCCCGAGCTCATGTATGTAAACATCTCAGGCTGAAAGTGCTGATCTAGAATCAGTTTTTGTTTTCCATCCTGATGAATAATCCTAGATCAACATTTCAAAGTATTGGGACATGGGCAGTGTTTGCCTTCTCATTTGCCCATTCTGTAGCATCCAGCTTCATGTCCAGTAATTGAGGCAGGTTTCTATCTGTAGAGTTTCCTCTGCCTTTAGATGGCCTGCTCTGTTTTAGTTTTTTTTTACAGGCCTATTGATGCTATTCAATCTGCACAAGCATTTATAATTCAATGCACAGTGCAAGAGAGCTGTATTTGAATCCTCTTATCAAATAACAAAAGTACCACTCGCAGTCAGAGGAAATACTGCTGGTGAAGTGGATTCATAAAGCAATTTGGACCCGATTCTTACCCTGCATGGTTTAAATGGGCTTCATGAGAGCTGATATAGGGACAATTTTGTTTTAAGAGCTTTGATTTGTATTTGTGTTTCAAAAATAATAAAAAACCTGTCCAGGAATTGCTTTATGGATCTATACACAGTGTATCTAATGTTACAGAGAAGTATTTATGTTTATTATTTGTTTTCTTTTTGTCGTTTGTGTTTCTGTTTGTACTTTTTGGTCTTAACACGTTCCATGTTTGTATAATTTTTTTCAATGTTTTGTATTTTCCATGTGACCCCTCCCCCCTTCCACTTTCCTTTCCACCAATCATGTGCGTGCGTATCATGTGACTTTGTCATATGACTCTTGCATGGTGCTGATGATGTCGTCTTCGCTGGTGAACAGAAGGTAATTTTTGTTGTTTTCATTTATTTATTTTCCCTTTTTTTTCTTTTTTTTTTCTGTTGGTCTGATTCCCATTAACAGTGAGAACTGACAAGTTAATGAGGGGAAGATAGAAGAAACACCCACCTGGTACCATCAGGATTTATGAGCCATTTCATTTTTGAGTCATTCATCCTTTAGAAATCTCACACCACCTACTTTATTTGGCTTTTTGAAAACCATCAGCCACTGTGCCTAGACAGTAATCCCAAAGCCTTGTCTCCTACACATGCTGCTAGGTGCTCTGCATTTTGAACTTCTTATTGATTTTTAATATATATTTTACTCTACTGACAGAGAAATCATTTCTACCCTCCCTCTCCAACTCTACTTTTAATAAATGTTCAACTTTCTGAGACAATGTCAAAATATCTTAAAGGAATAGTTCGTCCTGAAAAGAAAATTGTCTAAAATGTCACTATCAGGCTATTCAAGATGATAATGAGTTTGTTCATTCATCAGAGCTTCACTTGCTCACTAATGAATCCCATGCAGTGAATGGGTGCTTTAAGGGTAAACTATTGCTTTAAGAGAGTTACTTAAAGACTAATGAGATATTTATGATATCTCACAAACTCATTTATTTAAAAAAACGCATCTGTTTCACTTGTTTTTGTTCAAATCAGCATAAAGAACATCAATCATCATAGCCTCATTCATTTGCGCATCATAATAATGTGCTTTGCATGATAAATAGCCTTATAGTCGCAGTATGTGCCAGATATGATCATATCACAAAGACTAACAGCAGTACTGACGTTATGTTATTGCATGAACACATTCACGCACCCTTCTGTTCTCTTTCTGTCAGAGTCTGCATACTCAAATCCTCTCATGCATGTCCTTATTGTACGTCTTTGTCTCACGAATGTACCTGCTCACTGTGCCTGTCTGCTGCTCCTATGCGGAAATGCAAACGAGAAAGAGTTTTACTTCCTCATATTTCAAGAAAACGCTTCTACTCTCTCTTTTCCTACCCAACCATTTTTAACGACACGCCTGGTTTGAGATGAGGTACTCTGTCTGTCAGTTTTTCATCTCTCAGCTGCTATTCCTGAAATATGTCAAGTTAGGAGAGCAGTTATTATTAGTCATGATCGAGTGCCACAATAATCCATGACCCTTAAATCTAATCCTCCTTCTGCATGGTAGCGCATGTTTGCCCTCTTTCTCTCTGTAACCCTAATCTGTCCTCCTTTGTCTTCTTAGCATCTGGAAATCCTTCAGCTAACTGGAATTGATGACTGGATCTCAGAAAACCTGTTTAACTTCCATCACTCCTGCACTGCTTGTCTTAAATTAACCTGTCTTCATTTAAATTGCAGCATCCGATTACAAACTTTAATCAAGCTTCAATTCATCACGATGGAACCACCTTAGGCCTCTATTTTCATGCATGCTTAAACTAACTGCCTGATGGTCTGAAATTTTCTAAATATGCCTCTAACTTAAATGAAGCTTAATTACAGAAGACTAAAAAGAGATTTAACGGGATTTGAGACCATAAACAACATATACAGGGTTACGGTTTCAGGTTTACATACTTTGCATACCCTTTGCAGAATCTTAAAAAGCTTCAAGCCTCACAGTCACCTCAAAAGCTTACAAGAAGTCATTGACTAACTGATCATCTTATATTATATTATTGTTCAAAGGTTTGGGGTCTGCAAGACTTGGGAAAATTGTGAAATATGTTTTAATACATTTTAAGCAGTTATTAATTCAGTACATGTTTAAAGCAGTATGTCCTTGCTGATAAAAAGTATGAATTTCTTTCTGGAAAAATATATAAATAAATACATTTTAAAAAACTATTTTACTGACCCCAAACCTTTGATTTGTTGTAAATCAAATCAAATTAATCTTAAGATTAATTATAAGATTCTGCCTGGAGAATGGAGCAGAACTGAGTCCCAAACATCTAATCTAGCTTGTTCATTATATTTCTTAGGTCAGACGTTCAGATATCCTGTTGTCTTGACCTGAAATTCATCTCATTTGTCATGTTTGGTATATTTGGTGGTGTATATACACAGTGTCACATCAGTTCCTAATAGGGGCGCTTGTCTAGCAGCTATTTGTGATGATTAATGGAAGCAGAGCGCTGTGGCCTCCTCCCAGTCTCCTCTAGTGACACAGGTAGACAGCTAACATCCCAAACAAGCGCCCACACATGCGCACATCCCAACCCCCTTCGGCCCGCTGATATTATTAAATGTAATGGCTGAGAATCTCCAATCAAAGCATGGAGGATAATTAAGGGAGTTCTGTCATTAAGTAGTGGGCAAGTCGAGATAACGAGCTCCCCCAGAGACTGCATTACAGCGCCGCTCTCTTCCTCCATCACTGCCACCAACACAGGTCCAGCTCTCATTACAGCCCTCCACATGCCCAAGCGACTCAGCTCCACTTTTACAAGAGCCAAGCGCTTTCATTAATGTTCCACATTTGGAAGGATGGGAGGCAGAAGTCATCATTATGCTGCCAGAAAGCCTCTGCGATGAGATGTCTCGTCAGTTTAGCCAAAAAACGAGAACAGAGGAATTTAGACTTTGCTAAGTGACTCAACTAGAAAGTGTTACATCTCATCTTTTGATCGTTAATTTTACCATTTTTTTAGAGACCATGCACTGCAGTATAACTTCCTTTTAAATTCTCCCAGCTGGGTCAACACTGTAAATTAATTATAAGCTAAAATTAGCCAGGAGTTTAATTAGCTAACCTATTTCTGCAGTTCATATTCAGAGATAAAAAATACCATGGGGATTACAAATCAGCTGTGAAGCAATGAGGGGACGTTCACCTGTGGAAATGTGCCTGTGTTAGGGCACATTTTGATTCTGTGCTGGGGTCTTCTAACAGCTTTTTTTTTTTTTTTGGACGTTTTCTCCAGGGGAACCTAATCCTCCTAAACTGGAGGTTAAGCCACAGCCCACAGGCAACGAGATGAAGGTCCACTGGATCAAGCAGGACGATGGGGGCTCTCCCATCAAACACTATCTAGTGCGCTACAGAGCTGTGAGTATGATTGGACTTGAGGTAACATACTCATCCTGTCACCTGAATTATTTATACCGCCGTTGTAAGAGTTACTGTACACGCCTTTGGAGAGGTAGTGAAGCTCACGGGTCATTGACATATAAAAGGGAAAAAACAGTCTCATGACCAATTTGTGCTTATTTTACGAGGCAGCTGCTTTGTATGAATTTGTATGACCTTACTTCTATGATTTTGTATGACTTGTCTAAATCTCAGTGGTGGGTAGGTTTAGGGGCGGGGTTAGGTGTTAGAGCCCTGTATTTAAGCCCGGGCCCAACGGGTCTGACAGCAGCAGCAAAAAGCTGCCCTCAGCAGATAAAGTTCTGTGTTCAGACACACACAATAGTCTTGCTGCAAAGCCCTAGCAAAAGTAATGGGGAAAAATAATAGGAAGACATTTGAATTATTTGCTAATAATCAAGTGTTTTCTTAGACCGTGTCGCAAAGATGAATTTCTTGACTCTCTATTTCCTCATAGACGCGCATTTAGAGAGAAGTCAAGATTGTAATGAAATTTAGATTTTTTTTGTTACGTGGTAGTTTAAAGCTTTCTATAGACATATTTATCATGTCTTTTCGCTGAGTTTTGGTTCAGTTTTGTGAAGGCAGAACGCGCCTGTTTTCTTAATTTTATAAAATCACAGTTTGTTGTTCACCGTTTAAACATTGTTATATGCATGAACTGTTTTAGTATATCTATAGATTTTATTTTAGGCAAGCCGTGATGATTTGAGAAGGTAAAATTGATCAATTATTCTTTATGATCAGCTCATAGATGGGCTCGGGTCAGGGTCGGGGGGGGGTAATTCTGATGAGTTGTCTGCCATGGGCCGGGCTAGGGCCTGAGCGTCTCGGGTCATGGGCTCTATTAGGTGTAGGTCATTTTTACAAATGCATATGAATTGTACGATTTAGCAAAAAAACTATAAATTTGTACGAATTAGTCACCTCTTAAAATATGTATGAATTGCCATGAGATTGGGCTGAATTAATTCCCTGAATTAATTCAGAAATATAAAAAAAAAAAACTGGGAAAGTGGCACGACATGAAATTATAACCTAAACCAATTTGTCATAAAATGGTCAAATTGTCTGATATTTTAAGAAACATAGGACCAGATTTTCTAAACAGGACAAAGAGCATAAGAGCACAATTCCAAAACAGGGTGAATCATTGACAACATGAAAATGAAAGAACACAGATGCGGCATCTCATTTACATATCGTCCAATGCAATATACCAACCACAAAATAGTTTAAGACTTGTAAATAAATACCAGTAATTTGATGAGCGCAAACATTAGTAAATTTTGTTGCCTGTTTCATTTGAATACTCTCCTCCCATAAATGTTGCATCTGAAGGGAAAGTCCTACAAATGCATATTCAATAAGGTCAGGAGCAAAAAAAATTTTGTCCACACCTTTTCAGTGATAATTCTTTACTGTGTGTGTTTTTAGTATAAATTGACAGTACTATTATACTAAAAGACGGGTGCAAATTATTTTAATATTTTAAAATAATAATAATTATATTTATTTAAATATTATACATTTTTTTATATTTATTTTTATTATCAAATCTATAGAATTCCATCACCCTGATACTTTCGTGTCCCACCAAAAATATTAAATTAAATGTAATTTTTGAAAATAAGACTACAATTCATAGAAGATGTGTGTGTTGATTCAATGAGAATTGTATTTTTTTGTATTTTTAAAGAAATAAGAATACACAAATACATAATACATTCAAACGTTACATAAAAACACATTAAATTGAGTATTGTGTCATTGCCCCTTATATACCACCCTTGCTTAAAGAGTGTCCACATGTGTCTATAGAAGAATCGCCAGGACTGGAAGCCAGAGATCCGCCTGCCCAATGGTAGCGAGTACGTTGTTCTGCGAAGTCTGGACTGGAACACGGAGTACGAGGTCTACGTCGTTGCCGAAAACCAGCGAGGACGATCTGAACCCGGCAAACTCTCCTTCAGGACCTTGCCAGAACCCACCGCCATCCCAGGTACGGCCCACCCCCTAACCCTAAAGCACAGCCACTGCCATCCAGTGCAGCCAACGGCCCGACTGCCTCAACCCCGTTAACCCCATCCTACTAGCAGGTCTTGTTGTGGATTACACCAGCCACCCTTGTGTCAATTCAGGTTGTGGCCTGGCCTCCTCTAGAGAGTGATTTGACACAATCTAAGAGTAATAAGAGTGCAGAGTGATAAATGTCTGTGAGAGGTGGCCACGGGTGAAGCCTGGAGACCTTCAGCTCCTCTCCAGAGCCCTGACCCCTCCGGCAACCTCCCGCTGACTCTTGCAGCCGGCTTTATTGCTCATCTCAGAACAATTGCAGATGATATCAGCGGAGATGAGATTTTCTATTTGGCACTCGGGAGGCAAAAAGCCACAGCAGGTCCGTTAAAACCATCCACCCCCTCCAACACGGGCTCGTTTGGTCTGTGCTCCACTGGCAGTGCTGTGTTTTTGTTTTCTTGCGAGCTGCTTCCCCACTGATAAAAATTGGCCTTTAGATCATCCCTCTCTCTATTTCCTCTGTCTCTTTCTCGAGGCTGAACTGAGGCTCAGTTCAGGCTCATTGCGGCAGACCGATTGAATTGGGCTGACTATCTGCCCGCTCTCAGTGGGGATGCATCCTCTGGTTTTGCATGATGACGCCTCAACAGGATTAATGGTTTAATGCTTTACTGAGGACCTAACAGGCATCTGCCGGTGCATGGCCAAGAGACCTGCTTTTTCTCATGTGCTTAGTGGGAAGCAGCCATATAGCAGTGGGAGCTTTGGATCTCGGAGCACTTGTGCAAGACAGGTTCAGATGGATAGAAAAGCCTTCCTTTGTGCCTTTTCCCATCTCGCCACACTTACACATTGCAGAGTTGTTGACCTCAATGTGTAACATGTGTGAGTTCAAAAAAAGCGGCTTTATTTTTAGCCCAACATCTGCATTGCATCAGCTGGAGCAGCTCCTGTTAGAAATCGTGGTCCAAAAACAGCTGCTCAGACAAAGATTCACGCTGCTCTAGAGTCTTATATTCGAACCAGAGTGCGGGAGACGAGTCAGAAACCCTTAAAACTGTCTAGACGCCATTATTATCACAAGACATATTCCTTCAATCTGCAGATGGTCAGCACGTCGATAGTTTGACAGGAATTAAAATTGGGAGCCAGTGGATTTTGGTGCGTCGTATGGGAAACGGGTCGAGCTCAGCCCTGGCCGCGCGACAAATGCTAAAGCTCTACTTCCTGTAATCCAAATCTCCCCGGCTACAGTTGACATGGAATAAAAGCTGTTCTAATACAATGCCCGTTAACGTTTGTGCAGTTTAAGTAACATCAGAAAACTCATTAAGTCATCCAGCTCATTATTACATCGTATTGCATCATAACCTGTTTGTTTCGCCTTGTCTTCTGACTGGGCAACATTTTCCCTGGTGTTTGCGACATAGAAAGATGAAAGCCTGTTTATTTCCTTTATTTCCTGTAGAATGTTTTTTCTGAACCTGAATTAATCATAATCAATTGAAATGCAATTTTCTGGAAGCACTTGTTTAAAGCTGAAGTGTGTGTTTTTTTATTTAATAATATTTAATTTTGAAATACCTTCTCTATCTCTGCGCACAATTATAAATAAGCCACTGATAGATGAATTTCTCAAAGAAAGTGTAAACACTGTCTTTATGACGCTATTAATGACCGTTAGCTTTGGGAGGGAATTATCTGACCGATCAATTGCAGTTCAATTACAATTTTTGTTATTAATGTTGCAATACAGAGGAAATTGCACACTTCACCTTTAAAGAAAGGGGGGATATGTAAGATTTATCAAAATATATACGCAATGCCAAATACCAGGAAAGTTGCCTGATCTGTGTTTCTTGATTGTATGTGTCTTTGTGTCGCTTATCCATCCATATGTCCCATCACTTGACTATCGTTGTCCTTTCATTCTCGATTTGCTGTCATTGCTGTGCTTTTAACAGGCTAACGCCTTCTTACTTTGGTTTTTACTAACTTGCTTGCACTTTCCTTTGATATTCTTTTCTAATCTTGATTAACCTTTTAAACTTAATTTTCTGTATTTGACATATTCTCTGTCTCTCTCTCTTTTTTCTCTCTCCCTTTCTCCCAATTTCTTTCCCTGTTTTTTCCTTCCCTCCCTCTTCCCTCTTTCTGTTTCCATGTGTAAAATCGGACATCACCGGACCATCGCATTTTCAAACACACACTCAAAACTTTGAATTTTCCTCATTTTTGCCTCTATTTTTTTTTCTGTGCACTGTCCCTGTGGTCTTCGGATGTCTTTTTTTTTTTTTTTTTTGGTGTGGTGGTGTGGGATGTGTGGTCTCAGCAACCCTTGGCTGCTCCTCTATGACGTACGCTCTCGTCACTCTCATGTTTTCCATGCTGACTGTGCTAGTGCTCTCATAAACTGGGGCTCACCAGAGGAGAGGAGCCCTGTCCACTCTTCAGCCACACCCTTCAGTTTTCTACGCCTTTCTGATCCTCTCACAGGCTAAACAAACAAACAAACAAAAAAGAAAATCAGTTACATGTATTGGAATTAAGCAGAGTGTCCGGTGCTTGCATCATTCTGTTTTTTCTTTTTTTGTTTCTTGTCATTTTTAGTTTCTTATTCATTTTATGTTTAAGCAAAGCAACGTTGATGTGTTTGAAAAGATGTTTTTCAAACCTTGGACTTTTTGGGAGTGTTGTAGAAAATCTTTCCCTATCAAGAAGCCTAGTCTCTTGATATTAATATTGATATAATTATTCTAGGGCCCATTTAGGAGATAAAAAGTCATTACCTACATTAAATTTAAGTTGGTTATTTTTTGTTGTTGTTGTTGTTATTATTATTAAGATATTAACTAATTTGAAGGGGTTTTTAAGGAATGGCACCAAGTTTGTGTGTTGATATGGAAAATGTGTTTTTTTGTGACAAAATGTACATAATTTTAGACATTTCAGAAAATACTTTCTGTAATGGACTTTTATTTACATTTTCCTTTCTCTGCTTCTTACTTGAAAAGACCATTCAAAACTAATGCTACTGCTGTTAAACTCATTCAAGCGTCATTTCCAACAGTGTAATTTAATTATGTTCTGTAATACATTTTTTGTATACACGTACCAGTATGGTGTCATGCAGTAGTCATTGTAGGTTTTAAGAAAATACGGTAAGCTAGATGGATTTTTTTTTGTTGTTGTTTATTTTGTGTTTTTAACAAACTCAACATGGATTCGAGTTGAACTCTCGCAGTAGCGAGTTGCATGGGACCGTAATGCGTAGCCGTTTCATGTTTGTCCCATGATTACATGGTGCTTAATGTCGGTTTGGAGGGACCCACGGAGCCTTTTACTTTTAAGCGGCAGAAGCATTCTGCAGCACTTCTGATTGACCGTCTCTACTCTGAAATGCTAAATTCCTTAAGGCTGTTTTTTCTTGCTTAGACAGGATTTGACATAAACACCCCCCAGACTGAATTTTAATGCGAAACCCACAAGCGTTCTTGTGTGCATGGCACCGCCTCCGTTATAACCGTATAAATCAATTCTGAACATGAATGATGGACGAAAACAGGTATGGACGTCATCTGACCTCCAGCCGGCTGTCTGTATTAAAGAAGATGGTGGTCAGTTTACATGTCCGGGGCTGCCGAATGCCATCGAGAACGGAGATACAAGTGTCATTATTATGCAAGACCTATGCAGGCATTTCCTGGGAGGGTGTCGAGTAAAGTGCAACTAATGTAATTAAGTGTCTTACAGTATAAAAGCTCATATATATGGTAGGGATATGGAAATAAATGGGGGGCGGGAATGGGGGTCGTTTGTTCAATAAAATGGAGTAGCATTTGTTTCCCATTTTGGAATGGATTCTCATGGTAATAAACTGATGCGCCCTAGAGTTTTGACTCTTGGAAACGCATGTGCCAATCAGTTTGTCGGGCTCATCATTCATATGCAGGTGCGTCTCTGTCCTTAATCATTGTGTGTTGGTGCTAGGTGACATTTCATCAGAAAAGCAGCACCCCGTTTGGTCCATCTGGGATGTTTAATGCTGCTCCAGATGGATCATCAGCTTCATTCAGACTAGCAGAACCAGAGGCAAAATGAGACTTGAGAATCCAAACTTGGCACACGCAGAAGTGCCACTTGTTCGCACTTATCACTGAGAGTGACTGGAGACGGAGGCAAGTGCCAAGTCTGGAGGTGTCTCAATAACCTGAGAGTCATCAGGACAGACTGAACATTTGTAATGACCGTGACGTGAAGGTTAAAATCGGCTGTTAGCAGCAGAAGCCTGTGGACCATTTAAAAAGTATTTTGGCGATCTGTTGTGCATTTTTACAAATTGCTACAGTATAACACCTGCAGTTTGATTTGGATCCGGCATACTTTATTAATTAATTATTCAAATTCCTGTGTAATGGTATTTGTGGTATTGAAGGTGGAGAGAGTGCTGGGAATTCACTCCCACCACCCACAATCCCTGATGGACCTGGGACTCAAACCCACGACCTTTGGGTTACAAGTCCAACTCCCTATCCAATAGGCCAAATATAGAGTGCTGCAGCTATATTGACAAAACCTAGAGGACTAAGAGAGTTTTTCATAACTTGGCAATGCTCTGACAATTTGTTGTACAACTTGATTCAAAAAATGTAATAAAAAACGAAGTGTTGTCAGTTTACATTTACCACGAACTTTGTGTTACTCATAAATTGAAAAAGCATTCTCTTTGGAGCCTGTAACAAGTTAGTCATCTGAGTTTTGACATTACTTCTGCAGCACTCTAAATATACATGATGTTTCAAGTCACATGATATTAACAGCTCAAGTAATTGGCTTGAAAATGTGTGTCCAGAACTGAATACCTATGAGCAAAGACAGCAGCATGCAGATACTTGGAGGTGCATTGCCGAGGGAAGTCTATTCCAGTCTGCCTTGTTTCAACACTCAAATATAACATGCATCACATTGTCAGTTTTTTTTTTTTTTTTTCACACCAATTTTCAGTATTCAGAACATGATTGGGTTCGTAATATGTGGGGATGGCTCGAGTGTCTGGAAGACCTTTCATGCACGCTGCTGAGTCAGCAGAGCAGGGTGTTTTGGGCTGGTGTAAGAGCTCAGTGAGACAGCCTTTGTGCTCAGATGTGTGCTGTGATTTATCGCACTTGTTAAAATGCAGGCTGAAGCTCAGGAAAACAAGTGCGGCCCGCTCTGCGCCCCGAGCCAGGAGAAGCACTCTCGGCCCTCTTCTGGCTGGCCGCTAGATTAAATCTGTCAGCTCTACCTCCCGTTACCCTGCCTTTTATACACATCCATGGAGTGTGTTGACTGCTGCAATGGCTAGATTTCATCACAAAGTCCACAATAGATTACCCATCATACAGGTTTCTGGTTTAAATTCATAATACGATTTGGATTATTATCGATCTATTGCAAGTCTTGAGCTCATTATTCTCATGTGGAGTATCAAGCTTCGTGTTGAGATGAGGTGTTTTTTGTTCTTAGAAGAGTTTTTTCTAATGCATTTTTCTTCCAGGTTTCTGTTGAGTGCATCCATAATTCATGATCTCCTTGATACACGTAGATGTGTTTTAGGTCTTTATGTGGCTCCATCAATGATTTAGAAGGATGTTTCATTAGAGACACTTCATATGAAGTTGCCTCAAGCTCTATATAAGCCTAATTGCAAATTCAGTCAGCTTGTTCATCTTAATTCACAGTATAATCTATGGCTGTATACACAAGAGTACAGGAAAGTACTACCAATTGAGTGATAAGCTAAGAATAAAATAGGTTAGCATATTTTTTTGCAGCCAACATGTTACATGTTCTAAGCCTATAATATGTTGTCTCTGTTAACTGTATATATATATATATATATTTATATATATACTGTAGATAAGAAAGTGATTTTGCTTTGAGAAAAAAACCTATTACAGAACATTTATTTATCATTTTATTTTTATTATTTATTTTTTAAATATTGTATTTGCTTTTAGCCACATCAGATGTTCCTTTGTTAGTATAAAAGCACTTTGGTCATCCACATGGTTTAACGTTAATAAGGACCACTTGAAATGCCATCTTCCTATAACTGAATCAAATATTTCCACGTACAGTAGATTGATCAAATTTGCGTTAATATGAATTGCCATGTTTAAGATCCATATAGCTAATGTTTATTAAACCACATTTTAATTGTGCATTATGTTTACTGATCCAGACCATACCCATCCGTCTCAGTAGATCTTCTAGTTATTTTACATTTTCATGGTGTAGCTTCTCCATCCTGGTAAGTAGTCTGTGTTTTCAAGAGCTGAAAACACAGTTCTGCTTGTGTTCTGCCTTTCGTTTTAATCTTTGTTCCTTTAACATGGTGTGTTTTTTTTGTTTTGTTTTTTCAGCAGTATGGCTTCCATTTCTTGTGTTGTGTTTGTGTGTGTGTGTTAACACAAGAGTTACTCCATAAGTGAATGCACTAAGAGTTGAATATTGACACAGCTTCACCGTTCCATGCCAGTGCAATTTCTCTGTTAAAATATGTGCATGAATACGAACAGAACAAGCCTTGTAGTTAACGTTCTGCGCAACACTGCTGAAGTTCTGTACAAAGAGAGTTAATTACGTCTCTGAATGAGCATGCTGGGTTCATTTCCATGTGAGTGATGAATGCTCTGCTCTAGAATGATGCTGTATGTGATGCTATGTTGTATAATGTGTGTGGACAACACATGAAAGGCATCCCATCTTGACCATCTTTTTGGTGAACCTAAACATTATGGGGGTCGAATCACTTCGAACCAACTGACGCTTATTTGCACACAATTAGTTGTTTTAGCAATTCTGATTATGCAAATAATGAATTAATCTGCATAGCTCCTGATCTTGCTATGTTGTGAAGGATATATATCAGACAATAATCTGGCATACTTTACTGGAACTGTACAGCACAGTTTTAACACTGTGATCCAGGCATCTCTTTAAACTATATAAAAAGGAAGTCGTCTACACCACGCATTTGGACATACGCCCAGTTATAATGCTCTTCTCCATCGCTTGATTATCATTTGATGAATTACTGCTGCCACGATTACTACAAAATGTACACAAACAAATACAATTCTGTTAACCGCTCTTGGAAGGCTTGATGGTATGTTTTGTGAGGTCCATTTCCTAATTTACAAAAAGAGTAGCATTTCACCAAATGCAGTATAATGATTTAATGGGACAGTTCATCCAAAGAATTAACACTCTGTCATCATTTAGTCACCCTTATGTCATTTGAAACCTGTATGACTTTCTTAATTCAAGAACAAATAAATGTAACGTCTCTTTTTGAATAAATGTAAATGGGATCCAGTGTTGTTTTGCACCTTGTTTACTTTTATTGTATAGAGAAAAATAGTTGAAATATTCTTCTTTTTTGTTTCACAGAAGAAAGTAAGTTGCATACAGGTTTGAAACGACACGAAGGTGAGTAAATAATGACAGAATATTTATTTTTTGGGGGACCTATCCCTTTAATTTAAATGCAAAGCAGTGCAATTCAGCGCATTTAGTTTCTGAATTACTAGTGAATAAGACGCAGCACTGTATGTAAAAAAGTGCAGTTGTTAAGTGAATTCACCATTATGTGTTTATACAAGTGTGTTTTGGCTTAAGCCCTAACTGCCTTCAATAAACTGATCCTTTTAACTCACTTCAAATTAGTACAACATACAAAACAGACTGTATTTTTTTACCAGATTGCATAGATCATTATGGCACTGTGGCAAAGCCTCACACTTTAATGCCTGGTCTGCAGTGACACCATTTAGTTTTGACTCTCTTTCCCTTCTTCCTCCTTCCCAAAGAAACCAGCTCAGGGTTGAGCACCGGGGCTATCGTGGGGATCCTCATTGTGGTCTTCATCCTGCTCCTCTTCGGTGTGGACGTCACATGCTACTTCCTCAACAAGTGCGGCCTTCTCATGTGCATTGCCGTCAACTTCTGCGGAAAAGCTGGGCCCTCTGCCAAAGGGAAGGACATCGAGGAGGGAAAAGCCGCTTTCACGTGAGTCTGTATTTCCTTACCCTCTCATCTGTGTGTGTTCCCTTGTCCGATAAAGCCATCCATCATAGCTCTCCCATCATTATCACCTCCATCAGCTCTACAGGAGGGCTTGAGGCTGGGCTGATTGTGACATATCTGACTCTATGAATGAGAATGATGTGAATATTGGCTCATGGCGGCAGTGTTGAGATAAGAGGAGAGGTGCATGCTGGAAAGGAATGAAAAGGTGACCCGTTTGCATCTGATTTAGTAGCCTTTGAAAAGAAAGGCAAGTTGTTATTATTATATAGTTTTGATTATTAATAGTTACAAAATAGTTTTTGTGTTATAAATTGATTTATATTTTGTCATTTTGTATTTTGTCGATACACACCTATTTTTAATTGATCTGTCAAGCAAGGTTTTTTTTTTTTCAGATTAATTTTTCATATTTTTTATGAAAATAGCAAGTTTTCGCAAACAGGATAAATATGGTGCTGAAATGTGAGAGGAATATCAAGTTGAGGTTGACAAATTAGGTATTTCTTTACTTGCCTTTCCAATAGTTTATATAAATTTTAAATAAATATATTAAATATATGTTAAATAAATATAAATAACCTTATTTAGCATTATATTGTTTCATTTATGGTTCAATTCTAGCTATTAACAAACCATTAACAATGGCTTTTGCCTCAATAAACTCTTATTACTTATTAATAGTTAGTTATACAGAATATGTGCTATTATAAGTAATAGACAGCCAGTATGTAAAAAAAAAAAAAGGATGCTAATAAGCGACTAACAATGAGAATTGGTCCCTATACTAAAGTGTTACCTTTTCTTTAATTGAATTGGCATCAGTTTCACTAAATATATATATATATATACAGTATATATATACAGTATATATATATATATATATATATATATATATATA